>OZ026612.1:104567452-104664952 GCA_964020975.1 Hermodice carunculata | reverse complement strand
TGCACAAATGAACAAATATTATTCCTTCCGATATATTTGAACGGTTTTGTGCACAACCCTGTGGCTAAAGGGACAACATCACTCGCATTACAAGCTACAAATCACTGTATTCCAAACTGATTGAAGCTACCTCAGAGGATGATGCATTTAATGATATTTTTTACCAGCATGGGAAAATACAAGATGCGAGGAAGCAAAATGTATACGTGATATGCCAGAATTGAGTCTTAATACAAAACATTTTGTAAGGAATTTTTTTTCCTATGAAATACTCCAGTTATTATACTCTATAATTGTATATCTTAAATGCAAACATGTCTTGGTAAGAAACTGAATCAAGAAATATGACCTTTATATAATGTTTTGTTATTGTTGGTATGACAAAATGAAAAAAGAAAAAGCCCTGGCTCAATAAAAAAACTCCAGGGCACCATATGAATGTCTCTGTGTGGCTGGTGAGCATAGGATACCATCTGTACACCAGGGGTGTCATATTGGGCAATGTGAGACTTTCATTAAATGCACAGAGAGCTGGTTTGGTTAAGAAGAGCAAGTCAACCTGTGAACACAAAGAAAACAAAATAAATGCACAAAGGGTAAGCTTATAGTTCCCACGAGAAGGTCCATTTAAGTTCCACATATTTGATATATGAGTAAGGGACGTGTAATTAGAAATAGTTAGAGTCAAGGTCACTGAGGTCCCATGTCAAGGTAATCATTCTTTTGGACATTTTCAAGTGGTGTCAAAAGATAATCCACACATTTTTCAAGTGGTCTAGAACACTCATTTAGTCTGTACTAGTACGCCTAGACTTATCATGTGGAATTGTAATGACAAGACAGGTCAGCATGCAGAAAAGCATCATCTGCTTTGTATGTCCACATATGGACCCGCCCAAGCCAAGGGCAAGGGGTAGTTATTCTAAGCAGAACTAAATGTTTTTATGCATATTTAAGCCCGTCACATCACCTCGGGGAGTTTGTAACCTATTTATATGGTATGTACGTGCAAAACAAACGGTGATTTCATAATCATCAGCACATGTTTGCTAAATGTCCGTGCCTTGTCAGCATTTACTTCATGAAAATATTTATCAACCATAGTCTTCAGAGTCGAAATGAAGATCAATCTGCTGTTTTTGAGGTGAAGCTAGTTCGGTATGGGAATGGACATAATATCAGAAATTTATATATTATATGTAAGCACTAAAATCACTTTACATCCATACGAAATGTTCAAATCCAATATTCAGAAATTTGTCTGGAAATATCAGGCCGCTCCGAAGCCAGAGGTCATTCAGTGCACATCAGCCGGGAACATGCGATTGAGGTTCTTTGCTCCAGGCCCAGTTGCTCGATAAGGGTCACATACTTAGGCATGTGATGTTCTCGGAGAAAGATTGAGAGCCACCTTATTCTACCTGGAGAATATGCAAGTCTCTTATCTCTGAACGCGTGCCTGTTATATGTTTACAAGGTCAAAATTGTGTAAATAGTGATGCATCTATTCTATGTCACTATGCTGGTAATAGCAAAGAGAAAGACCTCTCTCTGATCATAAAATTGCCACAACGGAAATCTATAATATCTGGTTGGAATTTCTTTAGTCACGAATACCTGGAAATGTTGTGACCCTGCAACTAGCAATGCTCTGTAAATGATACAAAACGCACAGGAAGTCTTAAACAGAATTTGAAATTAATTCAAAAGTACAGCCAGTAAGACTATGCAAATTGTATTCAATCTGAATTTATATTAGCGTGAATTTTTAACATACATGTTATCAATTGATTTTATGATGCAAGGACCTGGCATCTTACGTTAGTCTGTACATTACCAGTAAATTGCATTCACAAGTACAATATGGCATAATACAATAAATCATAATCTTTGTATGATGTAAATATATGTTTATTAACACTTACATAAAATCTGCCGGTACTTTCCGACCTGTATCCACTATCGGGGCAACCTTCCCCACTGAGCTTCGTCTTTGACGCTGTCGAGTGCTTGGCACTCAGCCTATTGCTGACTCTAAATTTACTGCCTCAGGGCAAATTCACTATCTGATACCAAACCCGTATTCTGTGGCCTGCAACTGGTAACTGTTTGTTGTTGTATTTACATTTTCATGTGATGCTCACTCTGGATAAGTCCCATTATTTACTGTATGTTACATTGATTCCCCAAATTAACCTTCCTTTACACTAATCACACATATATTTTGGATGCTACCTCTTCAAAATATCCAATCGATTTGGCTGCCATTATGAAAACTGCAATTCCACACCCAATGGCAGTTGTTTGTAAGTGAGCATTGGGATGATCTAGCCGAGTGGGGATGGGAGGAGGATTATAATATATATAACTAAAAATATATATTTTGCAAATATTTCAGAGCATCAATAATGATATGATAATCGCTGTGGCCGTGATTCACTTTGATATTCAAATCAAAAGTATTTTTGTGCAACTGTCCCTGAATCATTGCATTAATTGCGCAATGTTCATAATGGCGCTTGCCACCATGTGGCGTCGTGTTGCATTTCGATTTGTAACGAGCGATGATAACTGCCGCAGACCCAACCGAGCAGGCAGATCAAAGTTAAGATAGTAAGTCCTGTTTTTAAAATATTTTAACGACCGTTTGCCCTGGTTACTCGGAGAAAAGACACCGGGAAGTTTGCTGAAAATACGTGGCCGCGATTCACTGTGATTTTCCTTTCCCACAATGCATTGCGCCATGTTTATAAATATCGCTCACTCTTGGGCATGCATGCCATGGTGGTATTGTCTCGCATTTGGATTTATAACTAACGGATGATAACTGCTTTAGACACAACCGAGCGGGCAGATTAAAGTTAAGATAGTAAATCAATTTTTAAGAAAATACGTTGACGACCATTCCCCTGATAACTCGGAGGACGGACACCTGGAACCTAGCGGTACTACAACTTGTACTAGATACCGATACTGCACCACCATGGCTATATGCAGCAGCTATGATTTTTCTCCGCCTCAAGTTCACTGTCTTGACAAGTTGAAATAAAATGCTCTGTTTGAGTTGACTTTACTGCAAAATAATGGCACTTTGACCAGCTTTTCTATTAACTTGCAACTTGATTTAAACGTATTTTATTTTGACAAAGTACACAATATAATACATATGAAAATTATATGCAATTGGGAAAGAGGGCGTGGCCCTATATAAATCCCTCTCGCAGAAGAAGACGATCACAGGACACTACAGGACGTACAAGACGCACAGGAACAGAGAGAAGAGGACAAGCACGGACGAGACATACAGTGGGGCATAAGGTTGTATTGTACTGGTAGTATTAGGATGTCATTTTATCTGCAGTTTGGACCGGGGATAAATTGATTGTACCGTATAGCAAAAACAAAACGAAAATAGAAAAATGTATTAGCCAACACCAGAGGGGTTGAAACGTTGAGTGGCGGAGATGAAGTCATGAACAGATGAAAATATTTCAATATTTTCAATAAAAGAACAGTTAGGGGACCCATATGGAACTGTTTGTAATGTAAAGGGGGCATACTGTGATATAGCAGTATGTAGGTTAGACTGAGGAATTGTGTATTTAGAACAATCAAAAAAATAATGCCACGTATCTTCGTTAGGTGAGCCACATGAACATTTCGTAGTGTTCTTAACACCAATCTTGAAGAGATGTGAATTAAGCTGACTGGCATCCAAACGGAGGCGTGTATGCTGAACAGCTAAGAATTTATTACCAAAGTTATACAATTCATCAAACTTTATAGGTCCTACCACCGGTTGAGTTATACTTGATTTAAACTTTTGAATAGAGTCAGAATTCCGTATTTCTAGAGGTAGTTGATTCCATAACCCAACAGTTGAAGGAAAGAAAGATTTGTCAAAAAGGTTGGTCCGAGTTCGGAGATGAGGCAGATCAAATTGCTAACGTGTGGTATAATTACCTGTATCAGGAGAAGCGGTAGAAAGGATACAGCATAGTGCGTTCGGTACAAGGTTATGGACCAATTTGTACATAAGAATCAATTTTGACATTTCTCTGCGTTTGGATAAAGTTAACCATCCAGTTTCTTCATATATTTTAGCGGTGCTGTCCCATGCATTGCTCCAGTGACAATACGAGCAGCATTTAATTGTATACATTCTAGTTTTTCTTCATCTTGGACCGTACAGCCACTCCATACTTGACTACCATATTCCAGAATAGGCCTTATGAAAGAAGTATAAATGGTTTCCAGTGTTTTCCTATCTAGAGTGAATTTCAAACTCTTCATGATATTGATTAATTTGGAGGATTTGTTTGATATATCAGTAATATGGTCAGACCATCTTAAATCAGAACGTATTGTCACTCCAAGATGTTTATGATGAGCCACATCTTGCAAAATATGACCCTGGAAAAGAATTGGGGGGTGAGAAGGTGGATTACTCTTTCTGGAAATAAGCATAGAATCAGTTTTCAAGGCATTGAATGTGACTAGCCAATCTTTGGACCACTGGTCAATTTTAGATAGGTCCATATTCATAGTTTGAGCCGCAGTGACAGGATTATCAATAGTTAGATAGAGTGAGGTATCATCAGCAAACATTTTAATGTTAGATCGAACAATGTCCACAATGTCATTGATGTAAATAAGAAACATCAAAGGTCCTAGAACTGAGCCTTGCGGAACGCCTGCACAGACTTTACCCCAGCTAGACGACTGGCCTTGGATGACTATCCGTTGGTGACGGTTATGCAAATAGTCTGAAAACCATTCAAAAAGAGCTCCCATAATACCAGCTTTCCTTAGCTTATGGAGCAGACCAGCATGCCAAACTTTATCGAATGCCTTACTGATGTCCAGAAGGATAACACGAACCTCTTTTTGCTGATCCACAGCTGGACATAATTCGTGGTACAGTAGTATTAACTGATTAATGGTGCAGTCCCCCGGCATAAAGCCAGATCAACTTGCAACTTGGCTACGGTTGATCAGAACGACCGCTTTTTGTCCTGTGTCGATCAATATTTATTATGGAAGGGCGGCTTGAAAGTGCGTGTACCTTTTTTTACTTGTTCCATTAATTTTTTTTTTTGGGGGGGGGGAGCTTTTTAATATAGTCTGTCAGGTTAACGAAACTACACATATTTTTTGTTAGGCCTTCGGTAACTTGGACATTTGTTGAAACATGTTTAAAATGGATGTTCTTTCCCCTTTTATCCATTTCCTCTTTTGACGTCAGTTTAATTTGTTACCTGTGCGCAGGCAGAAGCACTTGTACTATTTCAAATACTCACTGAATGTATTGTATTTACTGCCCAACAAAATTGTAAATTAGATTATGAATTTTAAATGTTAAAAGGAGGTCAATGTAAAAGTTACACATCAATGTATTTTGCTTAAATAATATTGCAATATATTCTAAGGCAAGCAGGATAGTCACAAGTGGTACTGAATAAACCGAAGTTTTTTAATAAACAACTTTACTAACAATCACTTCAGTTGGTGCAGGCATGATTTTCATGTTTCACTAATATGCTAAAATTAATGTTTTCTGATGTTTTTTTGTTCCAGAAAAACTCTGATTAGGCGATCATGTTGTATGAAAATATTTTGGGTCGACTTCCATTAAGTGTTCTAAATTAGAAAATACTACTTTGGTTATCATTAAGCAAGTAATGGAGTGTCATGATTTTTTTTTGGGGGGGGGTGTTTTTTGTTTTTTTGTTTTTTGTTTTTTTGTTTTGTTTTGTTTTTTTTGGTTGGAGGTTGTAGGCAGAATAACTGCTTATTTATCGAAAAAACAAGGAAGTGAGTCGCCTGTACTATAATTGTTGGGGAAACCTGCCTACTAACAGAGAAGGCAATATCAATGCATGCCCAATAACATGGTGTTAATAAATATGTCATTGTTTTACATCCCAACCCATTTGTGTGTCTCTATCTCTGCTTCACAGCATACAAAATTGTGATAATTGTAAACTCGAACAAATGATATGAATAACTGAGAAGTTAAGAACAGGTGACACCGCAGATCATTTCACATGTAACTCCTTCTGTCTGAAACCATACTTGTGAGTTATTTTAAATTCCTGATGGTGGTCTGTTTTGTGGTACCTCTCTGCTTCCCAAAACACTAAGAATATCTCACAGGTCAGTTACATATGGTGGAAATAGTTCAAATACACCAGTAATCATCGAATTACTGGCAGCTACTATAAAGTGAAACTTTCTAACATATATAAATATGTACATAGCCAATGTTATCAGTGACGTTTTACTCTTGGTGATACGTTGTTAGATATACAATTCTCTCTCTCTCTTTCTCTCTCTCTCTCTCTCTTTCTTTTTTTCTGTGTGTGTGTGTGTGTGTGTGTGTGTGTGTGTGTGTGTATGTGGTTTATGAAGGAAGTGAGCGATTTTTTTTCGCAATAAAAGAAAATTACTGGAATCACATTTTCCATCTAAGAGGTATAACGTATCGTTTCAAAAAGTGTTCCAGATTTTGTGAATATTTATATCTGATAAGAGAGGATGTGATGACAGTGTTGCACACCCACTTAAACATTCACGTATCAGAAAATATGTTGTAAATATGGTATGCACCCGAGGGCCTTCACAGCTCTTTATCTAAATGTACACCAAAAGGCCAGTTAAAGATTGATGTAGATAGCATTTGAGACGCTCTTGGTTTTTATCATTTTATAGAAAAAGAAAAGAAGCAACATGAAATCCCATCGTTGTTTCTTATTATTTAACTGTATCTATTTTTTATGTATATTACAACAGTAGATTTTCTGCGGACACACCTGTGGGGCAGATCCCATCGATAATTGATGGCAGAAACGAAATGATAAAAGCAAGTGTTGGTTTGATCAAAGTAGCTTGTCTATTTTCTTGCGGTATACGGGATGTACATGCGGTAACACGGTGTTCTCATTTAATCGTTCTTTGTTGTTTCAAGCATAAAAATATTTGTCACGCAGTATGATCACCTAGGAGCGTTGACTTGCAAATGATGGATTGGTATTTCCAATTAAGGATATCTCACTTGGACAACTTTACTTAAAGTTATTGGTCATAAAGTGTAGGCTAGGCTGGGACAAACGAATGTTGATATGCAATCAATTTTTTACTTTCATAACTGAATTGCATTGTCGATTTATGGAGCAGTTTGAACTGCAAAAGGAGGCACAATATAGGCTTCGACTCTCGTTAATTGAAACTATACATTGTGAAATATTCTTGTCACAAGTAATTAATTGCCAGTAACTATACATAATAAGAATAAATAATAAGATTCAAACACCCAACCTGAGAGTAATTTTGGCAAATTTACATGATTATTTTATATCCCAACTAAGCTTTGATCCTTTTCATCTTACTTGCTTCATCGGTGTAAAAACAAGTTTAACACAAATGGGGAAATTATTTCAATGTATTTGAACTGCTTAAGGTTTGTCATCATATATTATAGAAAAACACTAATGATTGAAATTGATTTGTTCACATTAAAACACATAGATTTGACATTTGCCAAAGATATGTAGGATATCGTTAAAGGAGCATACAAATTTGTACAAAGGTATTGGCACACACGCAAAAAATGACAAAATACAAGACATGCTAATTAACCGAGGAACAGGAAAAAGAAAAAAAACGGAATGAAGTACAACAACGAATTTGACCTTTTGTTGCATCTATGCTGTTTTGTTACAATGTGCATATTGACATCAGGCTGTAACGGCTGCATCATATAAAATCCTTAGTGTGGTGTACCATGACAGCATCGTCTGATTGTACCACAAACACCTTCTTTCTCTGTATTTATTTTGCTACTTTCTGATATTCCGTATCTTCCCCAGCATCCACTTTGAGTTTGTAAGAATTGATTACGAAATTTTATTCTGATCATGGCTGACCAGACACATACATGGTTCTACCTTACATTGATATTTTAATTTTTCGCAAGTAGTTTGGAGTGGCAGATGAACTTATCATTGCATTGATGCTAAAATATTCGTTTGACCTCTTCCTTATACGTTTTAAAGGGAAATAGGCCAAGTTCTTTAACCCTTAAAGTGCTGATTGAAGATTGAGTCAACAGCTTTCCTCGGGACACTTTGTGCGCAATGCGCGCAAAGTGTCCCGAGGAAAGCTGTTGACTAAGACTACTTTTTGCTTCAGACAAGGCTTGCTGGTATTTAAATGAAAGGTATCTTCGTGAGGAATTTTAATACGGTAACGAGAAAGCAACTATAGCAGTGATGAGCACTTTAAGGGTTAACATAATGTGTAAACCCACCACCTGAAAACCAGCGTTAAGTGTGTGCAGCGATAGAATTTCATAATGAAGGTACTAGCTGTTACAAAGGGATGATTACGCAATAATGAGTCGGGATTCAGTTTCACAACTTCAGATCGAAACCAGTACTTTGACATTTGTCTAAATGTGACTACGACTTAGCTGATTTAACAAACCAAAGTGACTCGCCCTTTTGTTTACACTTAAGTAAAGTTCAAACAATACAGATGTATGGTTCAAAGCAGCTAGTGGGATTGATAAAATCGCAAGAAAAGTATTTTTTCATGTCTAACAATTAAAAGGTCCACACACTTAACCGGCGGAAAAGGTTCATGTAAGAGGACTTACAAAAAGAATCAATACAAAACGTTATCTAATTATATGTTATAAATGTGAAGCAAATGTAAGTGATGGTTTTATCAAGCACTATCAGGTGGTAAGACCGAAGGTAAGAATACTAAGCATTGACACACGCTAAGCAAGAGTCGTATAAACAAGGCTCGCACAGATGTCTATCTGAAGTACGTGTCAATGGTTCATTATTAAAGAGAGACTGGACAAGTATCCTGAAAGTCGTTTAGAAAGTGTTTGTAAAGTGAAAGACACTTGCATGATGGGTGTCAGTAAATGTAGACGCCATAAGCGTTTAATATAAAAACTCAATGTAATATCCAAAGCTGCTTTATTGCATCTCCGTATTTGGAACCCAGCGTTTGTCTTAAAACTCCAGTGAAAAGTCACCGGTATTATCTAGGGCTTGAGATCATGAACTCGAGAGGGAAGACTACCAGTTTGCGGGCAAGTTTTGAAAACATGTACTGAAGACACTCTTTGATAATGTCGCGGCCACATTTGAAGCAAATGTGACCAGCCCAGAAGTAAGGTAGAGTATACCTAAAAAACGTGCTAACTATAACCACTGTGAACCCATTATTACCGGGCACAACAATCGCGTATTGAAAGGTGTTGATATTTCTGTGGAGGACGCAATTCAATAGTTGTCAAGCAAGGAAGGAGATGCCTGCACACAGTCGGCAGAAGCTACCTTTTGTACCTAGCTGAAATTCTTAGAGCCAAATGGTTTACTTATTCAAGCTCAAATGTTCTGTTCATTCTTTCCCTGGAACCATATACTTACTATTCTTTTGAACTGATCGACCGTGTCGACCCTCGAATCACAGCATAATGGCCAAACTGGTGAAAATGTTAAGTGAAGAGACATAAAAACTAAAACCTAAGACGCCGGCCATGGACATTCTCGTAATGTCTCCCCTCTGCCTCTGCTACATGACGTTAGAACTTACAGCCTGAACAGAAGATTGAAAAACTAAACAACTTACAAAGCAAGTCCATTTTTAACAAATTTTCTTACTCGAATGCAACTGAAAAAAAGACTCAAGAAGCTTAATACAGCTTATATTGCTTTTGCGGAGAATCCACATCAAGCCACTCTAGTGGACGATTAAACAGGAAACAACCGATCTACGCGTAGACGCAATACAACTAACAGACACGATGTTGGGCAAAATGTCAGTTAGACTGAAACAACCAACACCTCCCCGTCTACAAATGTATAGTGTATAGTCGGGAAAAAGACTCAGTCCGTTGCTGTATATCGCACTGACGCCAAGCAAACTTAGACGACTGGATACAGGTGTGAGGAATGCGTACCCCTGGAAGGGACCTTTGCCCAAATGGGATAAATTTGTCCAGCAAGTTCTCGATGTTAAACACTGGAACAGAACGATATGGAACTACTTCCCTACTTATTATGATACAGCCCACATAAAGGCTGAATTTGACACCTGGTACAGGGGGTGCCTGGATAATGCAGATCGAGATCGATGATGGTGTAAGACTATCACTCGGTAAAGCTGTATCACCTTGCAACAGCAAAAGCTGAATAAGCAATCATGTCACCGCATTGGTGACAATAAAGTTACCATATGGCTTGATCTGTATCACTCTCTGTATCAGGTGAGATGCTTCCGTATCTGCTGAGGCTAAATATGGCTTCATTGATCTATGTTACTCGATCTCTGCACTGAATCCCCGATACGTCACATCAAGCCAATGAATAGCCTATAATACTTACGATATTACACTCTATAGATCAAACAGAATAATAATCATAAATGATAACTAATATGTGCTGTGGTGATTAGAATACTACCCGGGTTACCTCTTAGCGACATTAAATTTCCATGGTGGCCCTTCCCTGAAACCCTCCTCACAGAACAAGAGATCGTGGATCCAGAAAACGGGAATCAAGAGCTCCTCAGCCTGAAAGTACAGTAGTAACATGCGGGTACTAGACAAGAAGACTAACAGAGATCCAAACAGCACAGTTGGAAAGCAACTCAAGCCTAATGAATGATATATAGAGAAAGGAGAAAGGCACACACAAACTGTCGATGAATGGGAGGGGGCACCATACATCAACAAAACAACTTCATACACATCAGATATGGACCTACAAGAGGCGAACACTGCTGGGGAAGCTAAATGTGAAGCGCGGAACGCAAACTCGGATCCACTCAAACAGGAATTAAACAGATGGATGTTGCAGAAAAAGAAACTGTAATAAGAAGTATCGTCGATAAGAAAAGAGATCAAATAACAGAACACAGAGTTGACAGAAGTGAGACAGAAAGTAAAGCACAGACAAACAGCACCAGAATCAAAGGTTGTCTGGCAAAAAAAAAAAGGAACCTGCAAAACACTGTTAGTCAGTAACAACAGAAACGGAGGGCCTGCTCAGTTGTGCTACTTTCCCAAATTTAAAATTACCAAAAAGTATCTGATGTCGTTTTTGTCTCAAACAGTAATAAGATATTTATCAACAGCTTTCCAGGGCGCACTGTCGGTGTAATGCACCAGTCACAATAGGAAGCTGCCAACTCGGTGCATATATACTTGAATGCTTGTGTTCATATGTGTGTTTTGACGGAGAAATAATAGTGTTAAATTTAAATCCTGCATAAATTTATCTACCGAAATATAAGCCTGCAACCCCTATATATTTGTTGAATTTCCTAGATTGTGTTCAACTCTTTATACGTAAGCTCGCTTCTCCACAAAAAAAATGAAGCAAGCAGAGACTTAACCGAGCTTCGAAAAGAAAGATAGCCTGGTTAAAAGTAATCACAGACCACTTGGTATACTCCCTAGCCTATCTGAAATATTCGAACAAATTCTCGTAGAACAACTTCAAATTATCTGATAAGCTGTTTACAATTATATGATTTCGGCTTACAGGAAAAATCGTAGCTGCCAAACAGTGCTGATAGAACTAATCAAAGACTAGGAAGAAGCACTAGATAAGAAATTTCCATATAGGAGTGGTGTCTAAATGGATTTCTCTCGTGCTTTTGATGAATTCATTACTTTGACTAGCCAAGATTAAAGCTTTTGTCATGTGCAATACTTCGATAAAGTTCACGGAAAGTTACGTGACTTACAGACACCAACGGCTGACCACAGGTGACATCCACAGTGCATTGATGGCAGTAAGCAACGGATTATTGAAAGGGTTTATCATGGGTCCTGTTCTGTTTAATCTTCTCATGAATGATATCTGCATCTGTATCAAAAACTGCAAGCCATATATTTATAAGATGACAATATTGTTTCAACTATGCACAAGCCTAAAATGAGACTACTTGAGCAACCTTAGTCCAAAACTCTTGAATGCATGTGGTAGTTCAAGTTGACCCACATGCAAGCTACATGTAATCCTGATAGCTTTTAAGCAAGCCAGGAGCCCCAAAAAGCAAAATCTCTCTCTCTCTCTCTCTCTCTCTCTCTCTCTCTCTCTCTCTCTCTCTCTCTCTCTCTCTCTCTCTCTCTCTCTCTCTCTCTCTCTCTCTCTCTCTCTCTCTCTCTCTCTCTCTCTCTCTCTCTCTCTCTCTCTCTCTCTCTCTCTCTCTCTCTCTCTCTCTCTCTCTCTCTCTCTCTCTCTCTCTCTCTCTCTCTCTCTCTCTCTCTCTCTCTCTCTCTGGAAATATTTTCACAATTTGTTTTGGAGCTCAAGGTGAAATGGCGTTCTCACAAAAAAAAAACTTCATACTGTGGAGCTAAATTTTGAAATGAACTTCCAAACATACACACCCGCACACACACACACACACACACACACACACACACACACACACACACACACACATCTCTCCATAATTGTGATATATATATATATATATATATATATATATATATATATATATATATATATATATACATATATACATATACATATATATGTATGTGTGTGTGTGCGGGAAGTTCATTTCATAATTTAGCTCCACAGTATGAAGCATTTTTTTTTGTTTTCTTTCTTAAGTTGCGGTTTCCCAGGGCCATTTTCACACATTTTTACTTTTGTATCAGGAAATTCCCATCTTGTTTCTTGATGCTCCGGCGCATATCTTTTAGCATGTATTTTTTAATGCTCGGTCAAGAGCCTGGATCGCCCATGTTATGTACATTTTTTGTTTTCATTTTACCAAGTTGACATGAATCTGATCTTACATTTTTTTCTTTCTTTCTTGTCTTATCTTGACTTATCTTATCTTATCTTATACGTAGAGTTGACGCTTCTTGGTCATGAAAAGAAAAAAAGGCTGTATTGCTTGTATATCAAAGCTATACACTCCTGACCCGAAAAAAAGTTCAGATAGCACTGTGATCTGGTAGATGTCCATACAAATTTGATGCACAATTTTTTTTTTTAGCCAGCAGTGCATAACACATACAGAACATATACATAAAGGATTTAAAAAAGCAAGGACTGTAACAGTCCTGCCTCGGCTCACTACAATATCTGTATTAATATATCCAATATGTAAGTGTTTCTTTGTTAATATGCCAGTTTCATATGGCAGTGTGACTAAGATTGTTAACCTGCACAACATTTCTTGTATTCAGTACTAATACCAGTACGCGAGTGAGTGACCTCTGCTGAAACAAGGCCAAACTACAATATTCTTATAGCTCAGATATAAGTAGAAGTAAATATACACACTAGGGACCGAGACTTGACTTACCTGGTTTTATAACATCGTATGTATTCGGGGCCTGTTCAATATATGTGTGTAAAGTTTAGAAATAAAACGCTTAAGTACAAAGAAGTTACGCTCGAAAATTTAAATGTATGTGGTCAGTGACCTTGATTTGACTTCTCAAAGTCACTCAATGTCCAAAGCAGAACACCAAAAGTGACCCCAATGATACTTTTCTATTCAAGCACAAAGTGACCATAGGCCAAGGAGGCACCATTTCTCAAATGCAAGTCAGTTAGGGCTACTATTGTACCTTGACGCAATGCTTCCACTAGGTTGAAAGCCATACAAACGTGAATTAATATAATTGCGGCAAAAAGTCTAAATTAGAGTGCTTTTGCAGTAATCCGTACTTTCTCCCTGCAGAAGGAGAAAACAGCGTTCACACCGAAAAAATCATTAAAAATATAAGGAAAAATGCAGCAGCACCTACATTATATCTGACCAAATTAAGGTCTTGAACACCCGTGATTGTCCACGTGTAATTTGGACAGAATTGATGCTGTATATTCTGGGAAGGCGGTTGTGTAAAATGTCGCCGAAAAATGAAGTGAAAAAATGAGAAAATGATCAGAAAATAATAGAGTGCCACATACGGTGAGTGGAATCGGTCGATAACCAACCAATGCATGTCTACATTACTTTTGGAGATAATTTGCCAAGCTCTTTTAGGGAATTCAAAAATGTAATTAACATTAGTATTCCCATTGACATAGATTCTACACGGAAGCCCATGCTTATTTGTAGTAAGGAAACATTTCAAACATTCAGTAAAAGCCCGAAAATGAAAGAAAGGAGTCAAAAGTGTCAATTATGAACCGACGGACGAAAGTAATCACAAAAACCCAAATGACTGACAAGTCAGTTGTGTTGAAAAGGATCATGAATGTAGTAAACTCCGACACCACAGAAAAATCAAGAATCGTCCGCATAAAAGGATAAAAAGATTGGAGCAGCGATTATGATATAGACTAGTGTGATAGTTTGGTATCAGGAATGATATTTGAGGCTTAAATTTTAAAATTAATTAACGTGGGCTGGTGATGCTAGCGGCAGGAGATTACCAGGTATGAGGACCAGACATTTCAACTGTTGCCCTTCAAGGGCAATGACTGCGCTAGAGTGCAGAGACATGATGTATATATATTCTACTGTATGTTGACTATGTCTGCCATACGCACATAGCTTTCCTTTGGCGGATGTTGGGCCCGCAACCCTGCGCCAAGGAGAGTTGTTGACCTGGGGTGCGTACACTATCATGACATTTCGTCTACATTACCATATTTGATATAAATAAGAAATGGGAGATCAAAGATGAAGCCAGACGATAATTACCCTCCAAGTGTTTTAAGGACAATTTGTAACACGCTGCAACAAGTGTTATAATAGGTCAAAACACTTAAATCTGGGTTTCGGTACAGGCTTAGTGAAGGTAAAGTTGACGTTTGGAGCACGGACTGCGGACCAGCTCTGTTTCAGGTAATACACAGATCTTTCATATGAAATTCTTTCTACAACGTATCGTTATTACCATGCTATATTGGTTACATTTGTCAAAGACCTATGTTAAAAATATATTTTCCTTTTTGTAAGATTATTTGATTTGACAGTTTTCGTGCTATTGCTGTCAATATCAATACCCAAGTTACCATAATTTTCAGCTACGTACAGAAGAAAGCTTATTTAAATCACTATCTTTTTCCCTTTGTAACAAAACAGAGGTTCCAATTAGAGAAAGGAAAATTAATTATAGATCCCCCACCACAGAAGAACACAAGGCGCAAGCAGACACAAGGGGGTCCAGGTACATATTTTTTCGCTGAGTGTTATGAAATTGACACTAAATTACTGCAATTAAAACCGTTTGAGGACCTTACTGGATGGGAAACTATGAGAAGAAATGGATAGAAACATCACAAAAACACGGTTTCACTCAAATATAGATATTTATCTACATCTTATGTTCAAACATCGATATAGTTACACTCATTTTATCCATTTAATGCACAAAACACAATTTTAAAAAAGCAAACCCTTAACAGGAAAATGTCAAATGCTATTTTAATGCACGGTACTCAGTCTTCTGTGGAAATATATTAAATGATCATATGTGATGGAATATGTGCAAAATATTTCTATACACAATATCTTGGCCACTGATCTTCAAAACATAACTTGCCTCAGACATCAGTCACATTACTTTCTAGGTTTTTGCCACTTATTTAAAAGACCTGCGGTTCTTCCAGACCTGTATCCATTAACGGGGCATCCTTCTCCGCCAAGCTCCATCTTTCACTGATCAGGGGGGCTTGGCAGGTCCGACTAGTGCTGCTTCTTAATTCATAGCCTGGGGGCGACTTTAGTGTCTGATACAATATCCCAATTTTGCGGCCCACCACTGCCAACAACTGATAATTTTAAGCCATTGTATTTACATACTTAGGTAATGCTTACACTAGAAAACTCCCATTTTATATTTTACATTACATTCATTTGACAAATTATCCTTCCGTTAACACTAATCACACATATATTTTGGATACTGCCTCTTCAAAAATATCGAATCGGGGCTAATCCACAAACTCCTCCATTTTGTAAATTGTGGATTCTGCACCCAATGGTTTTAAAATAAGGATAGAAGTATTCGCACGATCCTGGGGGGAAGGGGGGGTTATAGTATATGAAACCAAAGGTATATATTTTGCAAATATTTCAGAGCATGAATAATAATGATGATATATGCTGTGGCCGAGATTCACTTCGATATCCAAATCAACTGCTGGAGATATCGTTTCAAATTTTGATTTGTAACTGACAATGATATTTGCAACGTTAAACCACATTTTTCAGTTAAACTCTACTTACTACTGCTAGTGTGGAAGGGTGCTGGTTGCCAAGCATCTTCATCAGTAAGTTGCAGTGACTGCACAACAGTGACTTTTCCATAATGGGACCCACGATAGCAAACCATGCATACTTCTGCTGGGACACAATTACGTCAGGTGGCTGGACTTTGCATTCCACAAGGGAGAACGTCACCTGAACATGGATCTCTAAAGGCATCAGAGGTGCAGGAACACTTGATTTGCCTGATACAAGTGCTGTTGGGACTCGTTTTCTTAAGGTATGTGGTGGTCCTAAAAGTCCCTGTATGACGTAGCCCATGCTATATTAGCCCGGCTGTCTATTAAGGCCATTGAGAGAAATTAAATTGACAGGGCTGTCCAACTGTAGCATTGTAGCAAAATTTTGCTACAGTGCACTTCAAAATTGCTACAAATTTTCTCAAAAATAAGTGTTTCTTATGTCAAGTACTGGGAAAATGCTACAAGTAAAGAAAATTTTGCTACAGAGATTTTCAGCTGGACAGCACTGATTGAGCCATGTTTGGCGTCACTTTTAATATTTTCAGTTTCCTAAAATTAAAAGCCAGTCAATGTGAAAACAGGCTGAGATGCAGGTATTATGCAGAAATACCAATAGCAATGTATTAGGTTTATGCTCTTGTTTATATTTTCATTGTATTCTCATGTTAACACATGCAAAATTTTACATGCTTGTTTACTTTTACCCTACTACGGTGGGTGCTTCCCCCAGCAAGTTTTGCCAAGTAGGGATTATTCCACTTCAATGTCATGGCATGTTATTTGAATGGAAATTAATCTGGACAACCTGTTCAGCAATGTGATTATTCAAGTTTTAGTGATGCTTCTCATCAGATGTAAGGAACCTTTGTTGTATCTATACATGGATTATAATGGATACACGGCATGTGCTGGGCAGAGGGTGATGGTATTACATCACATCATAGATTGCATGACATGGTTCCCTGCTTGGGTTATTTCCGAGTCATGTCAGGTAGAGGTACAAGTACAAGGGCTGCCAGGTTAACATGGGTCACAGCTCGCAGCCATTTCTCAGGTCATGTCATATGCCCACAAACAAGACTGAGTGTTTCAGCCACCTCACCTGCACAGCAGGTTCCATCCCAAGCTCCGCTGCCAGATGACATACCGGATATGGTTGTCAAAGCAATCTAGCATGGTGTGAAACTGGCCTTGGAGGCTATGGCTTCACACAATACTCAACTGCCATCTGGGACAGAGGCGCAGACATCCCCAGCTAATCACTCCGAGCGCACACCCCAAAATGCACCTCATGTGATTTCAGACACTTCTGTTGATACACACGATGTGCAAATGGTTGATCATTCTAAGTCTGTCACTGAACAAGTTGAGGAGATAGATGCAGATGATGCTGCTGCCAGTGTAAATTCCCCAATTTACCCACCAAGAGTAATCAATACTCTATTGGCAAATTGATCCATGCACAAGGGGCACTGAAATTGAGGCAAAATAATTGGGCTGGCGAATATTTAGACTTCTCACTTCTCCTCAACAGGGTTTTACAGAATGTTAGGTTGGGTATATATTTAACCAAGGCTATGACACTCCTCAGTTGGTTTGGCGTCAGACCAGGCATCATTCTCTGCCTCCTTTAGTGAATGGATAAATGCCTTTCATATTATATATATATATATGTATATATATACTGTCAGGCCGCCTTTAACCGTCACTTGATAATTCGGCACCCTTGAAATTCGGCAGCAATGAGCTGTGAACGGATTTCCCCCATTAATTTACTACATGATAATCCGGCACCCTTGAATTTCGTCACCGGCATGTTAATTGCAGAACAAAAGGGCTTTTTTCAATGTATTGTGCCTCTTTAATCCGTCAATTGATATTCAATGGAGCATATATCTTGCAATAACATACCTTTTTGCGCCGCACCGCAAAATCAAGAATCATCTGATGTGTTCAAAACAAGTTCTGAGTTGATAAGATGTTTAATTTTTCCCGCCTTAAATGGTTAAATTTCATTGCCAGAATCCAATGAGGGATTTTGTGGTGACGACGTAGCAAAAGTTCGGCGCAGAGGAGAACAGTTAAAAGATATGAAAAGTGAGCACAGTAAACAAAAAAAGATTTCAGATTTCTTTGTGCCAAAATAAGCTGTTAAAGGCAAAATATATCCAAATACGTGTGTGAGATTAACATTAGGGATGGGACATTTATGCCCGCTCGCTCCAGTAATTTTGAACGTAACATTAATTGTACATATGGATATGAATGCACTGAATAAAGGTTGTTTTTTCCCTATAATTTGCACGTTTCGTTTTTAGAATTTCATATTATTGGTAATACGTGTATGTGATTATGTTTTTATTTACTCATTGTTAGGTGCAAATTTGGTCTCTAATTCTCTATATATCCTGGTGAATTATACTGTGATTTGTTAATCTGGCAGCCTTGCTAATCCGGCAAAATGACCAAAAACAGATGGTGCCAGATAAACGCGGCCTGACTGTATATATATATATATATATATATATATATATATATATATATATATATATATATATATATATATATATATATATATATATATATATATATATGTATATATATATATATATACATATATATATATATATATATATATATATATATATATATATATATTGCTAGTACAGGAACCCAATGAGGCTTCTAACCTGGTAAAGCATAACCTTGTGAGAGAAATTGCCACAGAAGGAGGTGATTGGCACTACTACAACCAATCATTCCGTCAAATGAAGGCTTGAAAAAACTTGATTTGGGATCAGGTAGACACCATCACAATGAACTTTGCCAATTCCCGTGGCATAGTTTGCAAGTGGGATACCCAGGGTGGCTATTGTCCCCTTTCAGACCAAGGGTAAGAGCAGGAAACTCAAAATGCCAAAAGGTTTTTGCTTCAGGTACCATAAAGGTCAAGCTTGCTCTGGCCCCTGCGCATTTAAGCACACATGTTACAACTGCCCAGGTACCCATCACATTGCTTATGGTTCCAATTAAGACAAAGGCCAATCAGCGCTTTCCTCAAAGGCCTCCTAATGAACTTCCAACCAATGTGAATGCAGACATACTCAGTGGCTATCTCTTGAGCTAGGAACAGTGCAAACCAGACCATCTGTTCAATGGGTTGAAGTGTTGATTTCTCATGGGTTTTGAGGGAGTAAGACTTGGTCAGGATTGCAGTACGCAAAAAGTGCTCGACTTAACCCTGCTGTAGTATAAAAAAAATGGAAAAAGAAATAGGCGTAAGTCCAACAGCTGGTCCTTTCCAACCTGTACCATTTCCCAATTTACACCTCAGTCATTTGGGGCTGGTGACAAAGAAAAACGGTGACTTTAGGCGTACACATTACCTTTCATATGCAGCTAACAGTGTTTCTGCTTCAATCAATGAAGGTATCTTGAGGCAATTGGTGACCGTCCAGTATGCCAGGGTAGATCATGCTGTGAGATGTCTCAAAGCTTCAGGTGGGCATTCATACATGGCAAAGGCAGACATCTTGCAAGCCTTTAAGGAACTTCCAATACAGCCAGAAGACTACCCTCTCCTGAGATTCAAATTGGACAGTAGTAATTTCTATGACCATTATCTTCCAATGGGCGCCTCTAGCTTATGTCAATATTTGAATCCCTGAGTACAGCTTTGGAATGGATTTTTCTCCATAGGCCTGGAGTGTCCTTTTGCACTCCTTGTCTTGATGATTTTTTTGTTTTGAGAGCAAACAAAAGCAAAATATGAAAAAGAAATCCTGTCCCTGTGTTCAGCCTTGGGAATCCCCATTGCCCAAGACGGTGGGACCCTCACAGTTTTGGTCTTCATGAGCACTGAATTGGACTCGGTTTTCATAGCACTGAGACTTCTCTCTGACAAAATTTTAAAATGTACAATAATGCTACTGACCAGCAGGTAATGCCGCAATATGACGCTCAGGGAGCTTCAGTCACTCATTGGCACCCTGTCTTTTGCCTGTATCGCAGTACCTCCATGGCATGCCTTCCTTCAGAGGCTTATTTGTCTCACCAACAGAATTAAAAAGCCTTATTCTATGTCACTCTTAATTACGAGGCCAGAGCAGACATAGCATGCTGGCTTTATCTTATCAGTCACTTTAGTGGTCTCAATATGTTCATTTAAGAGGTTTGGATATCAAGGAGGTCATTAAAATGAATACAGACTATTTGGCATGGGGCTGTGGAGTAGTGTTTGGAGCAATTTGGTTCGCCAATCCTTTTCCTGTTGACTGGGCTTCTCTCAATATTACCTTTAGTAGCTGGTTCCCATCATCTTAGCCTTACACGTTTCGGGAAACCTAATGAGGAATCACTCAATTTTACTCTTGATGGACAACAAAGCACTAATACTTATCATTAATAAGCAGTTATCTTGAGACACCACATATCACATATCACATAGGTCATCTGTTTGATAAAAACGTGTCAGCAAAGACAATCTCCACATACTTATCAGCCATCGCTTATTTACACAAAGTCGAAAGTAGACCCGACCCTACCAAGAGCCTCTTAATACAGAAAATGATGGCTGGGGCTGCCCCAGCCCTTCTCTCAATTGAATGCTGCCTATAATGGTCCCAGTTTTGGACAAGATTCTGAAAGCAGCCGAGCGGGTTCTTATAAATTTGACCAAATTGTCTGTCAAACCATGATTTCATTTGCCTTTTTTACATATGCCTGCATAGATGAGCTAACTAGTCCATCTAAAGCAGACACAAATTCTACTTTGAAAATCAGTGATGTCAAAAAAGTGCCAAAAACAGGATTCCGGCCGAGGTCAAGGTTAGTTTTAGTAGATTTAAACATAATTTAAGCAATCAATCACACTGCCTGACTTTCAAAGCTACCAAAAGCCCACTCTGCCATGTTCACCTATTGCTAAGATATCTCCAGGTGTGAGGCTCTTCACAGGCAACCTGTTTCTCAATGTAGCAGGTTTGCCTGTAAGTCCCTCCAAATTCAGTGAACATTTACGCGCCTGTCTAAAATTCTGCAATCTGGACAGCACGCAGCACAAAGGTCATAGCTTTTGAATTGGGACAGCATCACGGGATGCATAAAATGAAGTCCTCAACAGCCAAATAAGATTGAAAGGCCATTGGAAATCATAGAAATTCGGAAAATATATTAGAGTGGCTATAAATTGATTGACTTTGCACTGGACAGGGGACCATCGATTCATTGGGGAGCAAGGTATACTTGTTGGTCTTGTCCCACTGTGGATACAGTAAAAAGGGGTTGAGTCAAGCAACAAGGAAATTTTTGCAGAGTGGCATTTCATGCCTGTATTCATTATTCTGGCTACTTTTATGTCGGGTCAGTGCCCCGCAAGGGCTGGACACTTTCCTGATTGGAGAAGCAGCAGCCTTATTGCTGATTGTTTTGATTGCATAGATAAAAAAAAAAACTGATGCATGTTCCAGTTGAGTGCTACAGGGACCATACTCAGGGGCTTTTGCTTCTCCTTGTAGGTAAAGCGTGGTGCATGGGCTGGCCTCTGTACCTGCTGGACTAGCTTAAGTAAGGAACACTGTATTTAGTTATAACGTGTACCACATGGGGATGGTTTTCTGTATATATGCATTGACTGGGTAGATAAAGAAAACTGATGCATGTTCCAGTTGAGTCTACAAGGATCATACTCACGGGTTTTTGCATCTCCATTTGGGTAAAGGGTCCCACATGGACTGGACTCTGTACCTTCTTGGCTAGCTTAAGCAAGAACACTGTATTCAGTTATAACTCATACCGCATGAAGCTGGGTTTCTGCACATATGTATCCTTGGGGTGTGTGCATCTGAGGTTTGATACCAAAAGTGTCTGGTAACGAGGAACCAATACACCAAGCAATTGGTCGACATATCTGGACTACTTGATATTACTCTGCTGCATTAAATATGGACAGCATGGTCATTTAAATTATAATTCCTGTGTTGGTACTTGACCACTTCTGATGCTGGGCGGTCATGGAACATTTTGATGATGAATATGGTCCCAACCTTTGGAGCTGGCACATTTATTTTGCCAGCCAAAATGAACAGTATTTGATACTGTGATATTACTGTTCTAACTCATCTATGAGCAGTGCTTATAATTACTGCAGGACATTTATCTCTGGGACTCATTTGGTAAACAATGCTTTCTTGCTTGCTAGCCATATTAAGCAGTATCACTATTCAACATTTAATTTGACCATTTTTCATATCCAAATCCGCCCAACACTTTGGATACTTTCTATCAGATATTGGTATTGACATACAATAGTTGGGCTATATGTGCCTCGTTTTATTCATCATTTAACCACTTGCAAATTTAACCGTTGCCTCAGCTGTACAGTTCGCCCTCCATGGCTGTACTCTGCAGCTTTGTGGCGAAAATAAACCTCATCTTTGCAGATTCACACTGTGGATTGAAATTAAAGGTTGGTGACCAGACAGAGTTCGGCCATGTACACCATTTTGGTGAAAAAAAATGTCTTACCACGAAGGTCTGGTCCCAGACCTATAGAGATTAACTTTGGTTCCTAACCTTTTGAAAAAAAGTTTGATCTTGGGGTAGATAGCCTCTTGACCAAAATCTCAACACAACTAAATGTGTCAGCTATGAATCTGCAAATCAAGAGAGCTAAGGATGAAATGATACGTTTAACTTGCATAGGCCATTAATATATATATATATATATTATATATATATATATATATATATATATATATATATATATATATATATATATATATATATATATATATATATATATATATATACATAGTGCATGTGTATATATTTGTACAAGCAGATATTCAAAGCCTGAGCAGCTGTTTCACGTGTAATCATTTTCAAGCAACATCGCTGCCTGAATAAGTAAAAACCCTAAATCATTCAGCAACATGCCTAAATATAAATTAGCAATATAGCCATATATTAAATAATAAGGTCTCTCTAAATATGTTCATACCCACCAAAAAATTAAACAAAATTACACAGACACATTTGGGAAACATAATCGGAAACTATAATCTATTAAAGATAAGTAGGCATACTAATAAGTAAAGAGCCAGTAATTATTTTCCCCAAAACTTACATTATAAACATTTGAATATTTGACTCAGCTTTTAATATTTAAATATTTTGAGGATGTTTTCACGCGTTCAGCTAAGAGTAATCTTAGATAATAAATAACCTGATTTTGCTACTATCACACATTTACAGTTAGCCCCTAATGAAGTCGCAGTGCTCACTAATCCTAGTGAATAAAACATTTTAAATGTTCAAATATTTAATTGTCACGAAGATACATATCTGGATGCGCTTGTCTATGATTATGAGCGTTTTTTTTTTATGTTTGTACTTGTGTTGTAATGATTTTGAAACCTGAACACATTTATGGGATTTGGCTACTACCAGATTGGTTCTATTGCTCAAAAAAAAAAAACAACAACAACAAAGCCACATCAAAATCGGGAATCTATCATTCAAATGTATATGATGAGCCCAATCATACAATATTGAAATTTTACTGTCCGGAACGTTTTGATTTTAAATCCCATAAGGCCATAGCCAGGCCATATATGTAATCACCTTGTTGCACAAAAATACCTCACATTTCTCATACAGCCATTGTGTATTATTTCTGAAGTATAGTTATTCCTATAGTGATATGCCTGTCTGTATACAGCAACAATCGTCCAAGCGCCAAGGACTGAACTCAACAGGTATGTCGCTACACCAGAGACTAAGAACTGCTCAGAATATTTCTTTTCAGTTCAAAGACAGCGACGGAATTACTGCAGGATTTGTTCTTGTACTCAAAAACCAGCATTTCGAGTCTTCGCTGCAAAGATTACAGCATTAAAAATTCTGCATTTTGAAATCACGGTTCTAAAGCAGGAAATATATTTTATGCGACATCGTATGATTAGTGCGTTTATATAATGCGTGTTTTTATTTCGAGTTCTACTTTATTGCGCTTACATATTTATCACTGATGGAAGAACAGTATTATTCTGAATGAGAAAATATAAGATATTATTATGCATATTTTCAGAGGAATGAATGAATGAATGTAAACTTTTTCCTTGACAATACGTATGCTGATATAATGCTTCTAAGCATGTCATGAGAATAACAAATTTCAAAATATGAAGAGAGATAGTGTGAAAATTGTTTCTAGTAACCTTGGAAGCGCGAGGAATTAACGATTGCGATCCTTAAAATTTCCCACGAACCTCACTGCAACCAGCCACACACTGTGCACAAACATTTACAGTAAAGAGGGAATAGTATCTGCTATTTACGATCAATAATTTTTTTATTGCAAACTCTGATAGGCTGAAGGGCAATATCTCTAAGCATAATACGGGTCATCTGTAATTTAGTACTTTGTTTGGTTTTCAGGGTCAATTTCTGTAATTTGCAATGCTTTGTATTGGTGATCGCTCATCGCAGTTATTTCAAAATGTGCAATAACATCCTAATTCTATTTCTTTAAATGGTGTTGATCACATCATTAGATACATTGTGTCATCAGTGGGTCGGATGTACAGTAAGCATCCATTATTTGACTGTCTTAATATTGTGCAAAACCGTAAAATGCTATAACAAATTAATTGGAAACGAAATTTTGTTTTGTATGACTTGTTCATAACCAAGGAATTAATTTTACTCCTGTGACATTGTCCTGTTGCCACTGTATGGTTTCTTAAAATGAGTAAGAAGTGCTTTGTTGGGAATTCAAACTGCAGCAGCGGTTTTCACCCTAACGTTCTACAAAATAACTCACATTTAAAGTCTCTCAACGCATTCAGAATTTCAGATGGACCTAATGTTGTAATGCGTTTAAAAACCGTTAAAAAACAGAGGAAATAAACTTACTGAATCAGTTTCTTTATGAAGCTATGATATGCCACCGTAATTTTGGTAGGAAACTGCTGGTGGGGTGTTGTAATATTTTGCATGTTGAATGGAAGTTGACAAATTTGGCCTTCAAGAGGATCATATATGTTCTACTTGTTAAAGGAATCTGTTTGGACCTCAATACAGACGTAAAAGGTCTGGCTATTTATGACATTAACATGAAGCGTGTCTGTACTTCTGAAATAACAAGAAAAATAAAATCTAAAACATAGATAACCACGCCCTTTCCCGCTCTTTAAATTATCAAGTTTCCGTTGGCATGAAAAACAAAACTTTCTCAAAGAGTTGCCACGTTTTTTCTCATTGCCCTCCTCTCAAAAGACAATAATTAATTACATTGTTTAATGTGTTCGCAGTTCCTAAACAATAAGAAGTTATGAGGTGAAATGAAGCACATGAGAATGTGCCCGTTGTGGTTGGGTTGAACGGCAGGCAATTAACGGGTTCAATAATTTTTGTGGTCCAAAATATTACTCAATCGAAAATTTTGTGTCTTTCTGACGACATGCCCCTTGTTTATACCAAAGAATATTATAATGCATCATTTCCATGACGACACATATATGACGCCATGATATACAGAAATGCAATGTAAATAAGCAATGATAAAGCCAGCAAACGGGAGGGATGGTTTTCAATATGTGTATGTAGGTACGACAGACAATACGCCATCTTGGTCACACAAACAACGTGCCATCATATTTTGGAACCACTCCTTAAAGTGCGCCATTAACTCACATTGACTTAATAATTACATGGCCTTGGCCCAACCAACCGACTGTTTAAGACAAATTCGTCAGTGATATCAGGTATTTTATTCAAGAGCGAAATTAAAGTAACCAAATACGTTTAAGCATGCAGATAAATCTGACATTCAACTTAGAAACTCTTGGGGCAAAGAGAGATAGTACTTTTGCTACTTCTTATAAAATCCTAGGGTCCGAATCGCTCTGCCAATTTGTAATACATATTTTTACAATGGCATGGACAGACAACACATGCCACAATATAGCAATTGTTAGACAGCAATTTCCTTACTTGGTGCGCATGAACTTCAAAGAAGCAATTGTTTAATTTGGCATAGAATTCACCATAATCGAGGATACATAAACGATTATAATTGAATGATAAGAAACACATATATAACTGGACTGTACATCGGAAGGTATAAAGCATCAGGTGTAAGCAAACATATTAGCTATTATTCTGCATGTTGAGGTAAGCGTGCCTCTGCTTGTCACAAGACCCTGAATATAAATATTATTCACGTACATATGATCCACAAATCTTGTGTGCAGGTCTCACAAGCCATTCGCATGACTATTGGATCTGTTCACTATGCCTGTACAAGGACAGAAGGTTAATCAGAGCTATATGAAGACATATTAAATTTTCAATCGGTTGTAAAAGAAACATGAACTGCCAGTATAAATCAGTGGGTCCTCAGATATTGTCTGCATTATATACATGTATATTCATATTGAGACTTTCGTTTCAATACAAATGACAGGTTGATATACCTTCAGGGTCAATTAATCTTTTCCGAAAAGGAACTCATTTGTACATTGTCTGACATTAAATGGTGTTACCCAAGATACTAG
Organism: Hermodice carunculata; assembly: GCA_964020975.1. Classification (NCBI taxonomy): domain Eukaryota; kingdom Metazoa; phylum Annelida; class Polychaeta; order Eunicida; family Amphinomidae; genus Hermodice; species Hermodice carunculata. The sequence continues at coordinate 104,638,161 of OZ026612.1, read as the reverse complement.
TAAGCACTTTGATGGTAGATCCGCCATGAAAGTGAATGAAAATTATCATGACTACGTTGATAATATTCGTGATTACTGGGCAGGAAATTGCAAAAGCTATCATATTTCTAGAAGCTTGTAACATGGCCTCAGTTTCTGTCCTAATGTTTTCTACAATGTATCAATATTCTACATTAATGTGGGACCAAATGCCATTGCAATCGCTCTAACTGCAAATATCCAACCGACGTGGTCCAAAGGCATCCCTCATATCTGAAGGAAAATCGACAAAGCTACTAACAATAAGGAAGCAAAAGTGCGAGAAACTTTTTTGAAATGATATTCTCAGTAAAAGTACCTAAGCTTATGTCCCTATGTTGACAACATCCTGTACATATATATATATATATATATATATATATATATATATATATATATATATATATATATATATATATATATATATACAAAAAATCGCATACAAAAATTGCTGACAGAACACTCCCTAATCATGGGTAATAATTATAGACGAGAGTTAATAACAACATCACCAAGCCTTCAAATGGCATTGATTTCCCGGATGGACTAAAAGTATATATTACGCGATTGCTGTAATCACTTTGACAATCTTATTTAGAATACGGGAGACCAGCATCCAGAATCTTCAGCATTTTCTGTCAGCTTTGGATCTGATCCAAAAATGTTCACATCGTTATAAACTCTTTCGAAAAGGTTCATTGGTAACATATAATATGATCATTGTAATTTCGTAGCAAACTTTGCAGATTCGAGTTTGCAAAAGGTAGAAGAAATTCAAAAATTACAATAGGCTATCTGAAACTTACGAAATATGTAAAGCCAAACTTTAAACGACCATTTCAGGTTGCAATTTTACATAGATTCAAAATTCAAGATTCAAAGCTTTATCTATTGTCGGTCCAGTACAAATACAAAATATTAGCCAGTGCCTATTACACCGACTGAAAAAAAAATTAATAATAATAATAATAATAATAATAATAATAATAATAATAATAATAATAATAATAATAATAATAATAATAATAATAATAATAATAATAATAATAATAATAATAATAATAAAATGAACAGAGTAATTAATAACAAACCCTGGCTAAACACACCACACAATGTCATAAATACAAATAAAAAACTCTACATATAAAAGTACATAGATACATAGACTGACAGAGTTTGGTCGTTAATATTGACACATGTAAAACATGACAGGTACTAAAAAGAAACTTTTACATATTGACACAACTAACAGTAAACATATTATCACATCCCAGTTAACAAGTGTCTTACAGCTATTTTGCAGCTTGCTTCATCTCTAATGACTAGCGTGTACAAATTAAACAATAACGATGAAACACATTACAAGGAGCTTAGCGATCTTCTATAGACCATCCAAAAACCAATTTTTGCATTAATTATACGCATACAGATAGATGGAATGATAATCGAACTGACAGGCGGCAAGGCAGGCGGACATAAGTATGATAGATAGATGGATGGATGGATGGATGGATAGACAGACAGACAGACAGACAGACAGATAGATAGATAAATAGATAGATAGATAGATAGATAGATAGATAGATAGATAGATAGATAGATAGATAGATAGATAGATAGATAGATAGATAGATAGATAGATAGATAGATAGGTAGGTAGATAGATAGATAGATAGACAATATATGTATACATACTGCAAAGATATAATAAGATTACATAAATAAATAAGACCATTTGATTCATTTTTAGAAAGTGTGACTAAATCGCTTTTGGTCTTGTTTTTTCTCGTCATTGCTCATTTTTTTCAAACTATGAAAACAAGCAAATCTCTAGACACTGGGACACGCTTACCACGGCAATCACAAGAACGGATCAAAATCCGCTATGCGTTGTACTCATATGTTCTCCATTTGGCCCATTACTTCCCGCGACGACATACATGCACTATACAATATTCATCATCCTACGGTCAGAAGTTATTAACATAAAGTTACGCTGCGTCTATCCAGGGAATACAGACGCGACGTTTCAGTGCCAGATGGATTTTGCCCGAACATTTAAGCAACATTCCCATTGAGATTGGCGTGAAATGTTAGCAAATGAGGCAGGTCATAAAATATTAAAATCTTTACAGCGCGATGGTACCTCTGCCTCAGCTATTAAACGCACCTGCGGACACACTGTTACCAAAATACAAATTTCAAATATAACCTCCCTCTTAGCTAACAACGACCATGTTCTTTGATAGCATATCATGTCAATTACAATGATGAGATAATTATCGCTGCTTGGCGTCAGTTCATCACCATGCATGTCAATGAAACAGCTGGATAAAATGTGGATTGCCTTTCAATGACAAGGAACCTATAGTACGCCGACCACTTTACCGTATCATAATTTTGTTATATGTCTGAGACTGCTTTTCAGTCTACCAACTACCAACTGAGGTAGCAACTGACCAGAAAAGGATAACTTTTTTTGTATTACACGATCGGTTGGTACCCTGGTGTAACACATTAAAATCGCTATACATTATTTTGAAGTTTAATTCGAGCTACCCAATACCGCTGTGAAAATATCTTATTGAACATATTTCATGTGACATAACAGAACATGCTACATAAAATTAACTGCTATCTGAACATGCAACAAATGACCTGGTGCGCAATGTTTTGGTATGCACCCGACAGAAACAGAGAGATGTTGGTGACGGTGGTCTTACGCAGATGTGGCCTCTGTATGAAAGTTGAAATTTAAAAACACTAAGACCAGTTACTAAAAAAACTCCTCTCTCATTAGAGGATTTCCAATTTCCATATATTATCTTCTTTGTAATACATTTTAATGGTACACAATATGAACAATACTTCAATGAACATTAAATCATTAGGGTTCTTGCCTGAGAAAGCTCTGAGGGCAGAAACACTAGTGCTTGCGTACAACCCTTTGTTGCCTGTATATTGACCATATCAAGACACGTTGCTCGGCTTTATGGTCCAAAAATACAATATATTTTGGATTTTGGATTTTAACCGAGACAAAAATTATACAATTAGGAGCAACATCTGCCGTGTAGTTCTGAACCAAACTAAAACACACTGAAATCTCTCCACGTTCCATATGCAATGCAGTTACCATGGAATTATAGGGTCACTACTGTTAACGCAGAAGTTTTAATTAATAGGTCAGGCGGAATGTGCTTCTGACACACTACTACGAGGAGGAGTAAAATATACATCATCACTAGATTCCGTTTGTCAAATAAGTTTCGCATTTTGCAATATATATATATATCTATTTGCGAATTTTCTTAGGTTCTAAAGCATTCAAGTTTTAATATTTTAAATGTACAAGTTGCTTTAAGCAAAATTACAAACTCTTCAAAGTACTGCCCTTCGAATCATTACCTAAGCTGGCAGATAAGCCCATACCTCTCATATACATAACCTGAACAAAATTCTTATACCCTCAGACAAAGACGTTTTGATGCAAATGTTTCATGTACAAAACTGTGAATGACCTCCTGTCCGATTACAATTTCTTCGAAATTTCTTTCATGTGAAATAAGGAGTACCCTACCCTCAAGTTCAAGTGTTTAAATGGTGGTGCTGCGGCCCTGTTGACTAAATTTGGCGCTGTTGGTCCTTCTTAGTTCTGACCACCACCAATAGTGGGCTCTGTCCGTAATGTATCTGTTTCATGAGATGGAATCCAAGTGCTCTGTTGCTGAGCGGTTTGCCACATATATGAACCCAAGGTGCGAGTGGCTCCATCTGTCTAACTGCAGGCGTCAGTTCGGCTGTTCCATTGTCTTTCTTTGTATTTTGATTTTCAGCAAGATAGACCATTCATTAACACATGTAAGGAATAAAACACAAGTGATCAATAGTATGGCAACATAGCCGTCAGTTCAATAATTTTGCAAAACGAGAGTGGTCATATCAATTATATGTCTATTGTAACTTCCAAAGTCGTCCTTATGTTAATAAAATTAAGTAAGTTGCCTTTTTACGGCGATTCAAGCATTAAATTATTTATTTGGTCCACAGATTGCATGGATACATTGCACTCTGTTACATTTTCCTGTTTATAAAACTCATCTGAATACAAGAGTCTGCCCTCCTACGTGTCAATTTCCTTGCGGCAGCCTAGACGGCAACACAGGATCCCAGTTGATATAAATACTAAAGTCCTATTCCGTGACCACGCCGACGTGCTGTTAGACAGTAACATTCTGTCTCCTCGAAGGCGAAAAATCTGAGGGCGCAGGTCCAGCGGGGTGGTAAGAGATAAGCAGATTAGCCCCCCAAGAGAGTCTTGGCCACTGTCTAACGTGTTGTTTGCTCTTTCCTTTTTGTAGGCTCGGCTTTCGTTGCTTCAAACTCACTGAAGTCTACAGATAAATGGCCACAAGGATATTGGAATACAAGCAGTAAATTTATTTTATTCCTGTAAGAACGGTCTGGTTCTTAAAAATACGTATTTGTGGAGCAAAATGCGATTTTGACGAAGTACAGGGAACGATTTGTCAAGCCTGGCAGGCTATGTAAAGGGCACAATAGGTGGCATAGAGTATTAGATTCTGTTGCTTCACCAGTTAACAAGGCCGCTTGGTAATAACATCAGAATATGGTTTAGCTACAATCTTTTCATTCAAATGCATTGCCCGACAAACAGAGTTTTAAATGAAAAATATATACATACAAGACTAAGATAAATGACATGCAGATGTGCATACATAAACTATATATAATTATATCAGAACCAGAAAGGAACACAAAGGAAACATTTTCAAATGACCGGCGTAAACAGACATTTAGTAACTGGCGATGGTTAACAGAATCATGTGGCACTGACTCCACGGGACTTTCAGCGCGTGAAATAATGAAGTTAGTATCTTCACGATCAGTGTCAAGTCAGCAATGCGCGTATATTGGCCTTTGGCACTTTATTTGAAAAGCCTTTTTTCTTGTCATAGACACACACACACACACACACACACATACATACATACATATATATATATATATATATATATATATATATATATATATATATATATATATATATATATATATATATATATATATGTCACAATTATGGAGAGATGTATAAGGTTCTATTCTGCTGATGATTAACTCTCTCAAAAATTATGAGCCCCACAGGTGAGAGATAAACTCAAAACCGGTTTAAACAAAACATTTCAGGATGAATAATTATACATGAACACATGTGTGTGCTGTCCATGGTAACAACCTCATGAAAATACCATAACCAGTATGATCGTGGGAAATAGCAAAAAATACAAGTATGTGAAACGGCAAAAAACTTACTAATGATAACGTTTTGATCATGACAAAGTTAAATGCGAACAATAACTGTCGCTATAAAGGACGTTATGTAATCTTGGATGTATGCACAGCGGTACCACTGTCAACCTATTAAACAGAAGAAATAAATATAGGTGTCTCTTTGCAAACCAAACACATAAACCTCAAAAAAAGTATATAACTGGAATGAAAGAATTTTTTATATTGCTTCTGCGCTACAATTTCAGTATGTCTATATTGTCTTTTGTGTAGATGTTTCATTGTCTTTATTTGATGATCTTATGTTTTGCCTGCAACTGTGTATCATTTTATCTATAATATGTGTTATTTTATATCCCCAAATATGGGGTGTCAATAAAGGTATTATTAAAAGACAACAACATACCAACTGTAAATGTAACTTTAGTGTATCATTGTCGAATATATGGTCATTGTTAATTAAGACAGGTCACTAGAAACGCAGTCTGTACAGCGAATTCAATGGATAGAGAAGCTACCTTTAGCTCCATTACGAGGGGGATTTTTCATAAAATTCTGCCCAGACAATACTGTCCTGTATTGACCTAATAGATTTACCGAAAACAATATTATATGGAAAATCTAATGGTGTCCCGTTACTTGTGGGGACAAAGTACGTTTAGTGAACTTGAGTTTACAGCCTCTGGTCAGAAGCTCAAGTGTACTGGTGTCGTGAACATATTTATATAAAACATCAGCGAATGTAAAGGTTTTCGATAACGTTCGGGAATGAAACTTGTGCCTCTTACATTAGTTGAAGTTAACGTATGCTTAACCCGGTCTAGAACCATAATGGCGTGGTCGTGTTTTTCAATATTTCCTTTCCTAGGGGAATCTAATGTAGCAGCTTGGCTTTATGTGACTGTGCAGACCCCGGAAAAGGACGACGACTTTTATAACTTATATAAATGAATATATGGAAAATAGCTGTAACATTGTATATTTCAACGATGGTAGAATAATATATGGAACCAATCTCCCGAGGTCTTCACATCTAAGAACACTAATACATTTATACGCACAGATAGAAAAGTAAAAGAAGATAGATTCATTTACATGTGCAAATAAACGGAAACGGTCACTCACCTTGCATGCAAGAGACGAGCAAAATGAAGCACCACAGTTCGTGATTTCTAGATAAAAATAGTATTGTTTCATGTCCCCACTAAACAATACATTTGTTATCAGTCCTCAGTCCCTGTGCTGTCTATAGATTTTCCAGACAGCGTGAGGTTTTATCCGGGATGGATGCAGAGTTCAAAGTCCCTAGCGCCCAAATTTGGTGCGATATAGGTTTTCTGTGGGCCGAATATCACGTTAAAATACCATAATCAATACATTGGGTTCATAAATAAACGTAGCATATTTGATTTGATATTTTTTCTGAAGAGATGACTTTTTGTGTCACCAAAAGCTTCATTAGGACTTAGCACATTTCAAAAGGTCCCAAAGGAAATATTGCAGAAATTCATATCTTATCATATACAAGCAGCACCCTAGTTGGTCTTTTTGCCAGCTGTATTCTCCTCTTTTCTTCTGAGATAATGTGGTGACATACTCTTTTTTTTAAACATATCAAGGAAATTTAATGTTCGGGTTTATCCAATTTTTGTAAAAAAAAAAAAAAGAAAAATAATCAAACAGGTGCCAAGATAAACAAAACAAACCACGTTGAACAGTTCATTTTTCATAAATTTTCTTCAAAAGTAGAGTACAGTACGTTTTTCGGCTTCTATAGTTTTTCTTTCACTGGAAGCAGCATTTAACATTGTCAATCCACAGCAGGGTTCCGTGGATTCTCATGTTAACCGCGCCATTGCATTATTGCGCCAGAGTCGATGTGATCTGATTTATTCACAGGTGGCATTGGCTTACAAAATGGTAAATCTATGTCGCGCTTGAGTTTTAATTATGAACGTTTAAACTAAATTCCCAGTATGATTTTCAAACAAATAAAAATGTCATCGATATTCCTGCTCTTCGCCGTGCAGTCTCAAAAATGAATCTCAAATCTACAAACAAGAACACACATTAATAGCAATAATAATCCTGAGTTGAAAGACTTTTTATTCTAAAGAATATTAAGACCTGACATTGAGTCGCCATGCATTTGTTCATCATAATCAGCATATGGTGAAAACTGTAGAGAAAAGTTTAAAATGTGCTAACGTCAATCATAAAGCCCAGTAACGTTCACCGTTCATAACACGACCACCAGATCGTGTTAGCATAATTAAGTTTGCATGGCAGCTGCCCTAAAACCCTATAAATTCTTTAATCATGTTAATTGTAATGCTTGGCGGCTAGCGATAGCTTTCATTGGAATTAAGATATCATTCGCAGCCACAAGAACACACATCATTGGTGAGTAGACCATCGTCCATGTCAATAGCACGTGCCGTGGAACCATTCAGAGCATGTTTTACAAATCACCCATGTATCTCTGATTAATGAATCTTTTGGGTTGTCATATGTGAAGTGACAATGTGGGCATTCAGAGGCTTTATCCTGCTTCTTAGGTGATTTAGTGACCCTGACTTTCTCCTGTTTGTTTAGCGATTTCTCACCACAGCCTACCCATTTCCTGGATGTTTGGATAGAGTTAGGCTTTGTTTATGTCAAAGTACAGGTTTTTTGAGGCTTCGTTTTCTCTCCTGAATAGTTAAATGCTTTTTTGATGTCAGTTTGTATGTTGGAAGTGTTGCCCTGCATTTGATAGGAATTTTTCTTTCACCTTTTGCTGAATGATGTAACTCCCTAAATGAAATAAACTTGGTCTCACGCTTGCGGATAGGCCTACAAATACCAGAATTTTCTCCCACAGATACACGACTGGAAGAAAATGAGCTTGTATCATTCTGAACTACGCCTGATGCAGTACCTTCTTCTGCGGGTGTGGGCGCTTCTGCAGTCGTAGCTATTGGCGTGATCACAGCCCACCCTACAGGTTGATTGGTCGAATCCGTTGGGCTACCCACAGCAGTTGTGCTCATGGGTGGAGAGGCTGGAATAGCGACAGCAGTGGTAGTAGGCCCGACGGGTTCTTGCGATGCAACCAGTGGTGTATCCACTGTAACAATTGGTGGATACCCATTGTCACCACTTTGCATAGGCCCGTTTGTCGTCTCGGCTGGGAGATAGGAATCTGCAAGTGTAATATAAATATTTATTGGAAATAACCCGTTGCGGCGATAAGCTGCCTGGCAATTTTCCACTGTAATGGAATCTCTCCAAGATTCCAAAAACTTCAAGAAACTCACATCTTGTCAGCTTTCGTCCAACAATGTCTTTCGTTTTTTGCCGCCCATATTTGTTCAAGTAGTAAGCAACCATGCGAAACGGATTCTTATCTAAGGGTTGCAACCACTGAGTGGTATGTGATGGGAAGGCATATGGGAATATATTATGTTCTCCAAACAGTCGCAGGAACACCAGGTTGAAGGCATGTGTATGATGCCGATCTATCAACAGGAGAATGGGTGTTCCATCATTTAGACCCAATTTTTCCCAGTTGTTACACAAAAGATTCAGCCCAAGCTACCAAGATACCTGACGTTTCCCATTCTTTTTCTGAACATGCTAATACAGTGCCATGTGGTGATGTTCTTTTCCACTCATCTTCAATGCGCTCCCCCTTGAAAACGAGCAATGGGTCAGTGCACCTAGTCCAGAGGCCATGGGTGGCCATGAGACCGGAGCTTACACGGCCTGTCCTAAAGCTGAATTATATATATTTTGAAGAAAAAAAAACTATCTTGTGGTTATGAAAGTAGCAGGGGATTTTAAAAATCAAATTGCAAACAATGAAATACTAGAGGTCAAAGGTCAGAAAACAGAAAGATTTTTTTCAAAAGCAAAGTCATTTCACAAATAATAAAATAAATTTATCACGATCAATCAGATTTTTTCAAATTGAGCATACGTAATGAAATTAATCAAACGTTGTTTTCTATGTTTTAACTAACCTATAGTTGGGTCAAGGTCATAAAAATGAAGTCAATATGGGTGAATTACATTAAAAATCGAAATACATGTGTTTCAATTTAGCTTGAAGCTTTGCAAAGATGCTTGGATGGAATACAAATTGACCCTGAAACCCTGAATAAGTACATTTTTTCATGAATGAAAGGTTTAATTGTGTTAACAGCAGCTAACATAGGAATTTGCAGCACAAAGGCAAAAAAACTCAGAAAAAGGAAAGAAACAATTTTTTCAAACAAAAGTTTTAATGGTGCCAGGAGAAAGACATGAGCCACCCTAGGAGTACAAGTTTCTAGATGCAAAGGCAAAACATGAAATGATATGCTTGAAGCAACGTTCACCAGGCTCTAAACCATGTCTTCTGTGTATGAGTCAGAATCAGCACTATCATCTACTTGATGTTTTTTAAGCCTGTCACATTTGTCTGCCTTTCCATCACACACACATGCACGTGTGCAGGGTCTAATTTTTATGCAAGGACAAGATTTGACGCCGCATCCTTTCTGGCAATGACAAGATGCCTGCCGTCTGAGATTTGTAGGTGAATGTGGCTGGATCAAATATCTGGGCAGCAGCTTGCAACCTTCCTGAGACCACACATAGTCTGTTGGAGATGGTGGCTGGGTATCAGTGGCAAGTGCTCTCTTCCATGTATTGATCTGATACAGAGCTCTAAGCATGTGCTGTTCAAAGGCATTTTCAGTGGGTGGCAGTGTGCTGAGGTCTCTGCTATCACAGCTGCAGTATAAATGGGCTCCGAGCTCATTCAAATTTTCAAAACTATCACCACCACCCTCCCCCCCCCCCATACATTGGCAATACAAGCTGGCGAGCTCCTGCAAGAGCTTCGTCAGGAATGGCTGGGCTCATAGGACTGTTATTAGGTGCTAGTTTTGCCAAGCCTTCACAATTAGTCAGGTTTTGCTGAAGTGCATGCGTTGCCGTTTTCTTCCCTTTGTGATACTACCTACTGGTTGTGTCACATCCAGTTATAGCATACACAGCAATTAAAGCACAAACAAGTACATGGAGCAAGTGAAGCAGATATTTCATGTGCTGGGATGAATTCTGATACAGATTTCCATACCCACAACTCCTTTAGGACCTCAATCCTTCCAATTAAATAAACACACAGACTTATTACATCTGTGTCTGGAGAAATATAACAACTCGCTCAGATCCCTTGGATGCAGAAAGAGCTGCATGTTTCTACAATGGGTCAGTTGTTGGCAAGTTTCATTTTTATCCTTTTCTTTGGCATTTATAAATGCCACCACGTCATAAAATAGTCCGGTGTTACAGTTAGTGGATGGTAATTGATTTGGCCATGTAGTTATACCTAGCCTTTGCTTGATAACAGTCCAATGCTCAGCTTTGTTCCCTGGGCCATCTTTTTGTATGCCAAAGACCCAAGAAATTTTGAAATTTCATACAATAGAATATTTCCCATATCTATCCCATACCCTGGTTGAGACTGCAAGACACTGATCTTCTGCAAACATTGCATTTCCTCCAAAAGATACTGAGCATCAGCTTTACCTTTTTGAAGGTTCTTGGTCTTTTTTACCGAGGAAAATGTTTGAAGTTAATGATGGTTCATTTTCTTTCCTCCACCCTGAAGGTATGAGTTAAGAATGGTTTTTCCAACATCCTCTTGATTGAGAAGCTCATGATCAACTTCTCTTGTTGCCTTTGCACCAGTAACTATATTAACCAGTGGACTTACATTTTCACCTCGTGTGACAGACTGACCTATGTCAAAGGGATTCGTCATGTCTTGCATAGCTACATATAGCTTCTGAATGTCCCCAACTTTCCTGAAAGTCACTGAAGGGCTCAGCTTATGATAGGAACTTTGTGTGCCTATGATCACATGACTCATACCCTTTACTGCAGTGTCAATTTCAGCAGTTTGTGCCAGGGTCACATAATGCCTTCTAAGACTTTCTTCCCTCATAGTTTTACATGTGATGCTACCTAATGTTTTGTCATGACGATTTGCACTCTATTCAAATGCCAGATCTGTCGAAACCTGGTTGAATTTACCAGATGCTCTCTTGAGTACCAAGTTTCCTCTGACAAATTTCCCATGAACCTCTGCTACTACATCTGGCAGTGACTTGAAGGTATCGTGGTAAATCCTGGGCATAGGTCATATGACCAACCGCTGTTACAAATGGTATGATACCAGCAGTTGAATCAACTAAAAGTTGCCAATTGCCATCTAGATCTGCCTTGATAAGACTGAGCAGGAGATCTATCAGATGAAGCAGCTGATCCCAGAAAGCAAAGGTCTTGAGTTGGCACATCCATGTATTCTAATACATTGAATTTGCTGCACGAGAGATTTAAAGTCTGATTGATTCCCATAAATGTTGCAATGATGCACAACGCCAGGGTTTGTACACGTGGACACTTCTGTTGTTAGATTTACCACTTAGGACTTTTTTTACTGTGTTTGAACCATAATTACCAGATATTCTAGCAATTTTGCAAGACCAGAACCATCCATGATTTTGCCAATAGTGGCAAGAAAGTTCATTACAATGTGAAAGCCACACATACGTAATACAAGATGACCAATTTCATCTGGCTTTTGCAACTGAATATCTTTGGCAATTTTGTAGATGGCTTGGTCTGCAGTCACGACACAGGGTTCCATACCCAGCTTTTGAGTAACAGTACATAAATATTGAGGGGTTTTGTAAACAACTCATGTGTCTGTTGGTGGAGGACAAAGTAAAGCATGTAACCAATGTTTGTAACATCAGGATTTTTTATTGTTATCACTGCATTGTATGCAATCCAGCTAGGCATTTGCATCTCAATTGTAACTAGTTTTGTTGGGCTTGCAGTAAGCCACAGAAAATCAGTTTTCCATTCGTTTTCAAAGGAAGAGCTTTTTTGGAGGCATGAGTTTTAAGCCCAGAAAAAGCTCTACTTTTTATGGAGCATTTTGAAATTTCTGGAGAATTGGCATGCTGCAATGCACGTTTAGGACAAAGTAGTCCTTTTCTGGTGCTCTCTGTGCGAAACTTATGTTGCGCACCAAAATCTACCCTGCACTGGTACAACACACTACTTGTTGCATGAGTTGTCTTTCCACTCTTGCCATCTTCTAAAAAGTCAAGATTATCTGTAGCACAGTGCAGAAACAACGCATGTGACATGTTTTGTGAGATATATACTTCACCTCTGTCATTCTGCCTTTGCAGCTTCTCCCCAATGAACCCTCCTCAATGTATCATAGAAAATGGAGACCCCCAGTCCATGTGCAAGTGTAAGAAATGACTTGCTTCTTGTCATGTTGTGTATACACATGTCCATAACAACATGTTTGGGTGTTAAGTTTTGGAAAAAGGCTTGTCGTAAGCTAATGGCACTCTCATATATGCTCCTGCTGCACTGTACTCGATCAGTTCAGAACATTCAATCCTCATCATTTTGGGCAACCCAAACTAACAAATTGTATAAGCTGTCTGGCACCAACTGTGATGCCTCTTCATAGGAATACAAACTTCTTGTGGTAAAATCAAACATTTTACAAGATTATGTCTTCAATGCTGATCTTATAATCGCTGCAGCTTTATAAAGGACGGCAAATGGATGCTGTTTGTGTGTGCTTGATGAGTCATTGCAAGAATCAGACTCTGTGTATGCTTCCTGATTAACTGAAGTAGAGGATTTATTCAACTCAATCAGTGCTTGCAAAACCTCACGTACATGCAGAAATGACCTGCATATTAGATCTGAGGTCCCATTTTGAGGCCAAAATGAAATCGTAGCACCATAGTGCTTCATCAGACATCTTTTAAGACAATCCATTCTGTACATGTCTGCATTCTCGACATTCCTATTGATCAGTAATGCACGATACTCATCACGAACTGATGATGCATATACCACCTGTAACTCGGTAAACAGTTGTTTGTCAAGTTGAACACAAAGTTGAAATGCATCACCATGCTTATTCATTTTGGGATTTTTAGCAGATTTTACATTTTGTTCACAAAACATTCCAAGATGATGGACGTTCTGTTCCACAGATACGGCATGTCTTGGAACACGATACCTATCCATGCATTTCTTATGGTATCTTGCACCATTTGCAAATAAATTAGCAGGTTCATGCCCATCACCTTCCAACTAAAGAAGCAGGAAAGTGTCATTTCTGCTTTTTGCTATATTGTAAAGACCCCTATTGGAATTTCGACTAACCACATCTGCCAGTCACCTCTTTTGTCTCACTTTTTTTTTTTTTACATATAATACACATATCTTTCCAGTTAAATGGAAACTGCAGACCAGGTCAAGTGTTTAGTGTTTGTATCATGCTTGTTCAATTAAATTTATTATCCCAGGTATTATATGCTGGTGTTGCAGTCTTCTCACACTCATCATAATCAAGGGCTCTTCTGCAAGAGCTCTGCTGTTTGGCACCTTTGGCTTGACGTGTTTCACAATCAGTGTTCAAACGTTCTTACAGAAGCCCACCATTAAGTGTTGTTGATTCAATAATTAACTAATACTCTTTGGCGTTAATGTGGCAAGGAAACACCAGTTTGACAGATAATGCATTTTTAGAAGTCAGTTTCCAATATCCCTTTCTTTGCCCATCGTAACTGAACGGGCCATAATTGTACACACTAGGTACCAATTTGGTATATATGGTGTAAAATAACAAATGGAATGAGGGCAAGATTCAAGTTGTGCTTAATAAATACCTATGAGCTGACAAGATAAAAATTAGAAATAAAAGTAGTTGGACTTTCAACTTGTGAGGAAGAGTATGTATCTTGTCACTAAGGTCTAACAAAATGTTAATTTGTCAACCATCATTGACGTATGAGCCACAGTGCTGTGTGCACAATATCCATGTGCAGAAAAGTAAAATGTATTAATTTAATTATGACGACATGATAACAGAAAGCCAATATCCAAAAGATCCCATCAAAACTTTACCAGATAAAAGATCCAAGGTGGTGTCTGCCCCACAAACACACCTTCAAATTATCAAAAAGACAATGGTTTTCAGCAAAAGGTAACCCACACCCAAAATGAACCGAAAACCTGACCTAGAACAACGAAACAAAAGCAGGGCCTGTGAGGCAGGTATCCTATGAAGAAGTCAGAGAAGTTGCTGACCAACCATGGGAGGCTACCAAGATACTACTGGACTCATTTACTCTCATATCTCGCCCATGTGGTATTACTGGATCCAATACAAGACTGCAGTTTTCCAGTGAGGCCAATCTTGCACATGCATTCTTCATCTTTTTTTGTTGGCCTTGGTTGATACCGCATTAAACACAGGGCCAAACTGGTGCTTCTGCTGTGGTCTATCTGCTAAAACCAGTGAATAAAAACCAGAACGTCGTTGCCTGTGACCTGCGATAACTGACACCACACCTGGCGCATAAATATGGATCTTGCCACATACAGAAACTTAGCAAATACTGATTCAGACTAGTTCTGTAATTGATGTACTCTACCTCAATTTACAGACTCCTTTATTTCAATAATTCAAGTGACTCATTTAACTTTCTTTTAATTTATCTATCTTCTTCAAATCCAGCCATGGACAATGTTGACCCCAAGCAGATTGGCATTGTCCATAGTTGTGATGAATTTATCTCCTCCAAAGATTTTTCAAAATATTTCAAATAAACTCAGGTCAAGGTGGACTGTAATGCCTCCTTGGCGATCTTATTTTCACTGTAAACAAGTGAAAACCTGATATCCTAGCTGTTACCGAAACATGGTGAAGCAAAGTCACACCTACAGAGACAGTGACCATTCCTGGCTACTACCTTTGTAGGCGTGACAAACAAAGTCATTTCAGGTGTACAGGGTGTTAAAATATATATGAACAATGCTTTACCCTTTAAAGAACTAGTCGAATTGGATAATCCTCACCTTGACCACTGTATTGAAGTATTTTGCAATAATAGAAAACCATCATTGGTTTCTGTTCTATACAGACATCCTAAGACGGACGCTAGTTTTTTATGAACACATGGAGGACTTTTAGTACAACTTAAAAATTCTAATTGTGACATTGTCATCACAGGAGATTTTAATATTAACTATTCTCATGTTGAGGATCCCTCCTCAAAAGCAAGCAACTTAAATGATATCACTACAACCTATAGATTCTGTAAAGTAATAAAAGGTCCTACCAGAATCACAGATTCTTCATCAACCATCATCGACCTAACTTTGACAAAAATGGAAAATTACAGTGCTGGTGTTGGTGTAGTATCTGTAGTCGAACACTTCATGAGCTTCGGTATTTTAAATTTTAAACCTAATAAACAAAACCATGGTTTCATAACATTTTGAAATTCTGAAAAATTAGACCCCCATCAGTTTTAGACAGACCTTACCCGTACCCTGACATGTAATTGAAAGTTTTGAAGATATAAATGATATTTGGATGGCATGGAAATTTCTGTTTGATCATATCGTAAATAATCATGCTCCCCTTCGT
The DNA here is from genome assembly GCA_964020975.1 of Hermodice carunculata. Lineage (NCBI taxonomy): Eukaryota > Metazoa > Annelida > Polychaeta > Eunicida > Amphinomidae > Hermodice > Hermodice carunculata. Next base: position 104,622,323 of record OZ026612.1, on the reverse strand, counting down.
AATTTAAGAGCCGCAAAATTCACAATTGCCTGGAATAGTGAACAATTGAAATGATAAAAGACATGAGAGATCAGCTCGGGCAATGAGTATGACTGGTCAAACTACAAAAAATTGAAAAACCGTGTCCCCACTCTTGTTCGGCAAGCCAAGACAAAGTATTATACTGATGGAATTAATAAATGGAGGAAATAGCAGAGAAATGTGGAAACTACTCATAGGAATCTTATCAAAGTGCTCCCGGAATTAAAAAACCTCTTTTTGTATAAATGACTCCCTTGTTTAAAATTTTCAACACATCCCAAATTTTGTTTTTATGATTTCTTTATCGAAATCGATTCTGAATCATCCCACCAGATCATTTTTCCCTTGATTTCTGCAGTTGATTACTTACAAAAGTTCTTACCACATTACCACATCTCTCTGGTAGATTAACTTTTCTACCACTCTCCTCATATGATGTAACCAAACTCCTTACCAAATAACCTAGGGACAAGCCCACTGGTCTTGATAATATTCAGGCCAAACTGTTGAAGATGGCATCACTGGCCATCTTCAACAGTCTGGCATAAATTTTCAATAAATGCTTGTCTACTGATTCTTTTCCTGATGCATGGAAAATGGCTCGCATCACTCCTATTCATAAAAAAGGCCCATGGACTGACCCCAGTAACTAGAGTCCACCTCAATCTTACTTATCATCTCATGATTACGTACTGGAACGGTTTGCATATTAACAAGTTGATAACTTCCTGTCTGAGCATAACTTATTAGCTTCTCAACTGTCTGGGTTCAGACCCAAACACTCCACTCAGACTTTCCTTCATAGTGTCACTGAATCTGTTTACAGTTAAATTGGGAAAGAGAAATCTGTTGGTGTTGTATCCCTCGATCTTCGCAAAGCATTTGATACTATCGACCGCAATATTTACCTTAAAAATCTCTTATTATTATGGTATTCAAGGAACACCACGGATTTGGTTCAATTTATCTTGGTAATAGGCAGCAGGTTATCTTTCTAAACCAGATATGATTACTACTGGAGTCCCCCAGGGGTTAATTCTTGGACCGCTACTCTTCATTCTTTATATTATTGATATTCCTGCTTGTCTTGACCACTCCTCAGTGAGTTTTTATGTTTTTAAATCTTGAACCATGTTTTGTCCTGTGTTGCAACCTGGTTGAAAGCTAATAAGCTGAGTCTCCACATCCGAAAAACCTGCAGTGTGCTCATTAGCGAGAAAAACTAGGTCTCCTCATCAGGATTTAAACTGAACTCTCAACAGTGAGAAAACTGATCATGTAAATTCCTGTAAATACCTAGGTGTCACTCTCGACTCACATCTAACTTTCTCTGAGCAACTTGCTGATGTTTATGAGAAATTAAATTGAGCTCTTGGTATTTTTACAAGAGCAGCTCAATTTATTCCATCAGTGCTCGTATCACTTTGTATTATACTTGAATCCTTCCCCACATAGACTAATGTAGTACTGTTTGGAGCCCAGTGTAATACAGACCTCACCAAGTTGTAACGCACTCAAAATAGGGCCATGAGAACTATCCTGGAATGTCACCCCAGGACTCGTATCACGGATATGTTGGACATTTTAAACAGGATGAGTGTAAAACAAAGATTCTATTACAACAATTGTATCTAATTTGGAAAATACTAAACAAAGAAACCCCACAACATTTGGATAATCGGTTTACATTCGCCTCTGATTTACATTACCATAATACCAAGTATTTCAAACTTGGTTCTATTCATCAAAAACACTCTCATCCTAAATCAAAGGATTCCTTTTTGTGACAAAATTTGGAATGACATTCATGAGCATATCCGTGATGTGGGCAGCCTGTTTAGTTTTAAATACAATATTTTAACAGATATGTTTAAAAGTGTAGATCGCTTCTGATCTTTTGGGACATAGCTGTTGAATTCTGGCCTCGTCTCAATTTACTCAGAGAAAAGAAAGGGACCTACGAAACTTTAAACTTCCTGGGGTAGTTTTATCTTTTTCTTATATATTCTCATGATCTCACAAGTACTATTGTGCCAACAATGCTCTTTTATACAATTTTAATAGTATATATTTTATATATCTGATATATGTTACCTGTTTTACTAACTGTTATGGGTCCCCATGTCTGAACAGAATTTTTTTTCCGAATATGGATTGCCAATCAAATCTTGAGACCTTGTAAAAGAAGTATACACTAAAAAAGACTCACGCTCAGACTGATCATGGTTTTTCTGTGTAATTCCAGGAAAAAGTTACAATTGTGTGAAATGATATATTTATGTTGTTTATGGGTATTGAAGTTGTATGTGATAGAATTGTATTTTAATTTGATATTTCTTTGAAGTTTAAGTGTTGGGTCAGCAAAGTGACACCAATTTTGATCCATTATGTAAATAATTTGCTATAACAGTGGTACCACTGTGCAAGCAGCCGAGATTATATAAAGTCCGTGTTTTGGAAATAACATAAAGTATCTTTTCTAGACCGCATTTAACTTTTTTAAAATTTTCAGTTTTAAACAGTTTTGAGCTTATTTCTCACCTGATGGGCTATCTATTTTTAGACGGAAGTGCTATCTATTTTTAGACACATGTGGGTCTATAAGTTTTTGAAGGTGTTACCCTATAATCCTCTCTAAAATGTGGTTGTATATAATCGCCCACACCAGTTGTATGTATGTATGTATGTATGTATGTATGTATGTATGTATGTATGTATGTATGTATGTATGTATGTATGTACGCACATGTGTGTGTGTGTGTGTTTGTATGTATGTAAATGGTTGTTCTTCACTGCCAAAACCTTCCTTGTGTATAGCAAACACAAATACAGCAAAGTAACAAAGAAGCATTATCGTTACTGCTTTCATTCATTGTGGCTTGACAAGCCATTTATCCAACTCCGAAACTTGTTTACCAGAAACTTTACATCACTATATCTTCCAGCAATATCTATGTAGGCTTCACAATGCTATTGATACGTAAATCTGCAGATTCTGGAATAACTGCGCACATTGACTAACAAGTTTCATTATATACTGCAATTGTTGTATGTTCAATAGTTTTTGCTCCAGTCACTTTAATGTCAACTCGGTTTTATTTTCTGCACTAAATGCAATAGTGGGTGGGAAGCAGTGCTTTGGTTGGGGGTTTAACTACATCTGCGGAGAATTGCACGTTCAACTAAGTGCGCTGCATGAAACCTTGACAGGTCTAGTCCCGGCCTGAGGAAGGAGGGCATGGACGGCTGCCAAACCTGAATGAAAGGGCTGAGTTGAGGGTCCAATCCTTCCTGGAAGTAATTCTATCCCAGTTTTCGATCACGTGGTAATGTTGCAAGAGAAAACATGCAAAACTGATCAACTTAAATATGAAAAATGCCTCAAATGACAGATCTATCTCCCACTTCATGATAATTGACTTTGGTTCATTAACTATATATGAACTTGCTTAGCTAGATCTGCATGGCCATGTGTTCTACATGCATGCATGGTTGATACAAAAAGAAGAAAGAAGACAAACTTGTTGATAGCACAGATATGTTACTGTGACATAAAGGTATCTGAGATGATCTTTTATTTACTTTAGGCCTATTCTATTCTTTATTATCTAAGTGGACTACTGCAATATTTAAAACTTTTTAAATGTTACAGAGTAATTGTTTAGACCTACATTATAGGTATATTTTATTTCATGTTTGCTAATGTACTTAAATCTGAATCTAAAGTTAGTTTAAATGCTGCTGTCATGATTTCTTAATTAGTATATAAGTTGGGATTGATTGTGAACTACTGGATTTTATAGCACATTCACTAGCTTCATATTGTTTTGCTGTTTTTATATTGATGTTCTAGTTACAGAAGTTCCAACAGATTCAGCGGAGATATTGCTCTTTAATATTCAAACAAAGTACAGTCTACAGAAATGTGACAATTTATTGATACTTGTACAATTGAAATTGTTCCTCACTGGTTGTCAGTACAATATGCATCACGATGTGACAATAGATATTTTGAATTAATCTTGAAGAAATTCTTTTAAGGAATTTTGGAGGTCTAGAAAAGAACTCTTTGAATCATATACTTAAACTAGATATGAATAATTAAGAAAATGAACCAGATTCTATTATTATCTCACCATATTATGATGATCAATTTATAAATTCTTAAAATCATCTGAAAACAAATTTCAAATTTTAAGTCTGAATTGTCAATGTCTTAATTTAGAATTTGAACAAAATATGCATTTTTCTAGCAAAATTAAATAACAAAAATATCAAATTTGATGCACTTTTTCTACAAGATACCTGTAATAGGTGATGCTGATGACTCTGTATTTACTGTTCAAGGTTATCATACGATTTGTCAAGAGAGAATATCAAGTGAACATGGTTGTCTCATTATTTACTGAAATAAAGCATACGAACATAATGTTCTGCCACTTTATGTAAATTCTTATGTTTGCGTAGGTTTATTCGTTGAAATTTCCAATTGTGTCAATTGTAGGAAAACTGTAATTGGAAACATTTACAGACCTCCTAGAGATGTAATTGCAAACTATGAAACTTTTCTTGAAGAACTTAATCCTGTCTTATAATTTTCTAATAGGTCAAATTATGAAGCAACTTGCAGGAGATTTTAACATTGATCTGCTAAAGCTTAATGATTCAAGTAAACATATAGTACATGATTATTTTGATACCATGACTTCAAATAATTTTGTCCCAAACATCACTATACCAACTCGTTTAACTGAGCATAGCAGTACAATTATTGATAATTTCGTATGTAAGTTATCCTGTCATGATGTCTAAACTGGCATCTTCAGGAGCAATATTTCTGACCGTCAGCCATATTTTCTAAGTATTTATACAGCTCATATTTAGACATATTGCACCTAAATATGTCAGTATTAAATGTGGTGGTCAGCATACTATAAACGGTATATTAGCTGATGTCGCATCATCTGTAAACATATTAAATACTGAAAAATACTACTGATCCAAAACAAAATTACAATATCTTTATTAGTTTCATCAGATAAACATTTTCCTGTTAAAACTGTAAAAAATGATAAACAGAAACACAAAAAATCACTGTGAATAATACCTGGTCTAATAAACTCTAACACCCACAGAGATAAATTATACAGGACCCTTAAACACCCCCACCCCCTGAGACAAACTCCATACTATGAATCACGTAAGATTTCTTTAAACACATGTAATATATAATAAAGTTTTTATAAAGAATATAAATAAAGCTTAATATGACCAATATAATTCCATGTTTGAGAGATGTAAACATGACATGAAGAAAACATGGGAGAATTGCTACCGATATTCTGAACAGAAAAAATCAAGATAAAAGTTTTCCACACTCTTTCAAAATTAATGGAAAATTAGTGTCTGATAGGTATACAATTGCTAATGAATTAAGCTCATTTTTTACAAACTTTGGGTCCACATTAGCTTCAGAAATTGCATATAAAGGCAACAAAGCTTACAAAGATTTTTAACAAATCCCACAGTTTTTTAATTTCATTGTGAAGAAATTAATGGAAAATGATTAGTAATATAATTGATAGTTTGAAATGTAAAACTAGTAGTGGTTCTGATTCTAATCCAGCTAAGTTATTAAAATCAATTAAAACACAGTAATACCAACAAATTTAACAACCATTGTACACCAATCTCTACATTCTCAAACATTTCCTGAAAAATTAAAAATTTCAAAAATTATTCCAATTTTTAAAAAAGAAGACAACTCTCTTTTAGATAACTATCGTCCAATTCACTTTTACCTGCTTTTTTCAACATTTTTGAAGGAGTTATTTTTATCAAGTACATAATTATTTTTGTAATAACGGTTCATATTTTGATAGCCAGTATGGATTCCGACGAAAACATTTAAGTGAACTTGCTGCAGTAGATATAGTTGACAGAGTAGTGAAGGATGTGGACAAAGGAGAAACACCAATTAAAATTATTTTAATTTATCAAAGGTTTTTGATACTTTGGATCATCACATACTATTTGATAAATTAAAATACTGTGGCATCACCTGTAATGCACTATCATTGTTTCAAAGTAATTTATGCAGTCAAAAACAATATGTTAAGTTTCAAAATATTAAGTCTGAAATTAAAGAAATCACTACAGGTGTTCCATTGGGGTCTAGTTTTGAAAGACTTCGCTTTATAATATATATATTAATGATTTGCCAAATGATTGTAATTTTTTTACCAATAATATATGCTGACGACACTACTTTATCTAGCACTTTAAGTTCTTTCAAAACAACTCCTGAAACTAAATTAAATTTCATTATAAATAATGAACTAATAAATATAGGTGAATGGCTAAAAATAAATCATTGTCACTGAATACAAAAAAAACGAAATTTATGATTTTTTATATGCGTCAAAAAAGGTTGCTAAGCCAGATTTCTATATGGATGGTCTGTATTTAGAGTGCGTTGATATTTTCAAATTTCGGTGACTTACAATCAAAAACCACTTAAATTGGAATATCCATATTAATAATATTTCAGTAAGAATCTCCAAAGCAAATTGTATATTATTGGGGTTTAACATTTTTTACAAGTAAAACATACTTATCACTATTTATAATTCACTTATTTTAACACATCTTCATTATGCAATTTTAATCTGGGGTTATCAAATTAGTCAATTAAAAAAGTTACAAAAGAAAGCGCTCAGAATTATTACATTAAGTATTTATACTGCTCACAGTGAACCTATTTCGAAACAGTTATAATTATTAAAACTTGCAGATATATCTTAATAACAACAACCTAAGTTTTACTATAAATCAGTAAATAAATCTTTACCTAAATATTGTAATCAAATTTCAGTTATATTTAATTCTTAAGTCCATGACCATAACACTCGAAGAAGAAGCATCTTTATCAATAGAGTGAGTCATGAATTTTTTAAATCTTGCATTTGATATAGTCTAGTCGAACGAATATATGAAACCCCAGAACTATTCAGAGATAAAGTTACCACCCACAGTTTACAAGGTTACAAAAATAATGTTAAAAGATATTTTATTGAAAAGTATTTAGAAATATGTTCAATTTCTGATTGCTATATATGTTATTGTTAAATGCGATCTGTCTATGTAACAGATAAAAGTGATATTAATTATTATTATCAATGTTTGTAATAACTGAATCATATTAATTTCCTTTTTCCAGTACCTCTAGATCGCTTGTCAAATTTAAATTACGGTGTTAATCATGTCATAAAGATGTTCTGTATTGTATTTGTTTTTATTTTCTAGTGCTCAGTGAAAATGTGTATCTTTAACAGTTTTCTCGGTGGCCCTCATGCTAGCAGCCTTGTGGTCTTAACGAAGGTCTCCTGACCAGTGTTTGTTATATGTCTACATTTTTATTGTATTCTTGGGTCAAATAAAAGCATTCTGAATCTGAATCTGAATTCTTTAACAGAAATCAGCTTTGCCACTTGGGGAGCCGCGAGGTGCGTGTGACGCGTGTCGTGCTAACGGTAAACTTCACCGTCTGCTTTGTTTATGAAAGCAAGGTCGATGGAACACAATGCGCAGGCTGGTGACGTAACAAACCAACGTCGGCAACGAACGTGAGGGCTCAATTGCTGGGATTCGTTACAAATTTATGCCCGGAAAACAGACGAATTTGCCTTGATTGCGCATGTGACAATGCTGCCACTTTATACTTTCTGACAAATTGTTGAACGTTTGATTGGAATTCAGTTAGATATTGAGGTTAGTGTTTCAAGCATTCTAACAGCCTTTCTGAGTGTATGTTTTACAAGAAGGATGAACCATCTCCCAACTGAGTGACAACCAGGGGTCCATGTCAGTGTTTCTGTTAGGAATTTTTTCAAATGGTCCCAACCTGAAAGAGAGTCAAATTTTTTGCTATCCTTTGCAACGTTAACAAAGAAAATATAGGAAGTTGGGGCCCTTTAAATTTTGCTGAGGGGGTATTTCATGATATGAAAGGGTAATCTATTCCCGTTTGGGGTTAACGGAAACCTTACATGTTTTGGTGTCAGTCATCATGAGGATCTGGACCATGGTACAGAGATACCTGATGCATGGCAAAGGACCTGGTTCCCATCAGACTCAGCCAAAAGATGCACTTTAAGTGGTACAAATCAGCATGGAAGTCTATTCTTTGTTCATTACAAGCACTTATGGGTGATGTTAAGCTCAGCTGACTTGTCAGTCAGCTGAGCTGATGTGGTGGTTAGGCATCCATCGTCTGTCTCTCGCTGTCAACAATTCACATTATCAACTTCTTCTCCAAAGTCACAGGCCAGATTTACCTCAAACTTGGTAAGAGTGTACCTGGGTCCCCACGACGTTTGTACAAATGGTGATGGTCCCTTCATTTTTTCTATTTTTATGAACATTTTTTGTTTTTCGGTTTTTTTTTGGGGGGGGGGGAGGGGGGGGGGCAAATCTTTAAAAACCTCATCTCCAAAACCGCGTGGCCAATTGCTTCAAATTGCTTGGGGAGACTCCTGGGGACCCTTAGACCTTAATTTGTTCAACAGGTGGCGCAGTGATTTTTCAAATATTTTTTGTGTAAAAATGTGTTTTTGATATTTTTGACTTCTCCAAAACTGCCACTCAGATTATGCTGGAACCTGGTGGAAATGTTCCTTTTAGAAGGGCCAAACAAAGGTGTTCACAAGGTGGTGATGCTTTTGTAAATATATATATATATTTTTTAAAAATTCTTTTCAATTTTCCAGTGATTTATAATTTTTACCGTGATTTGAGATGTCCAAAAACAAGTATAAAATCTTAGGCATTGTGACATTCAGAACTGACTGCTTATGCTTGGGCCATCTGTGTGTATCTTGAGTTTTATCTGGCCAAGTCCGCAGCAATTTGATAATGATGTGATCTCGGGCAAGAACACAGTGTCATCATTTGAATTATCAGTAATAGTGTTGTCTATCCTAGAGTGTAGCACAGTAATCTTCACCGGAAAATAGGACAACCTAAATGATGCAGCAATCAAAAGGTACAAGGGGAAGGTCAGCGTTAACATGTCAGAACTTTCGGCCAATAAACATTTCCACATTATATGCAAATCATGCATGTAACAAACATGTGTGAAGCAGGCAAAGTCTATTTTATTTACAATTTATATAGATTATTAAGTGGTGGTAGCAAAAATCTGCCATGTTGAAATTATATAGTCAAAAGAGGTTGGCTGTGAGTTTCGTCACCAAGGCAATATTGTGCCTTGGGAATGAACAGGAATTGTAATGGATACATTATATATGGACGGTGGAATTAATAGACTTGTCAAGTTTTCAAAGCACAATCTTCGTTTGAGAACTTCACTTGATTTTTAATGAATTTTTCAACAAAGGTACTTGTCGCTTAATGCATACAGTGCTTTTGATTACTATGTAAGTGAATGGGGATTGCAATGGTCATTAACATTTTTGACTTCTTCTCCAGAACCACTCATCAGATTCACTTCAAGCTGTGTGGGGATGTACTCTGGGTGAGTCTCTGCTAAGTTCATTCAATGGTCGTGCTTCAGTGATTTTTTCATTTTTTATGAGCTTTTGGTTCATTTTTTGGCCAAATTTAAAAAAAAATCTTCTCCAAAACCACTTGGCCAATTGAATCAAAATTGCATTGTAAGACTTGAAGGTATGACAGCCGAAGTTACACAGTAAATGGGTGACCTTGACTTCATTGTCAAGGTCACAGGGTCACTTAGGTTTATTTAACTCATCAGATGATATATTGAGCGCTACTATCTGCTTTCATGTTTTACAGGGTCATCGGATACCCTCTTTGAGGGCCACACTCAGTACATGAGTGACCCAAGGTCACTGGACAACTGATACGTAATTTTCTGTTCACTTGATAACTTAAGATCTATTATGAGTAAGCTAGGACCTTGGTGTTGCACATATCAATTTTCTCTATGAAGGTCACACTTAGACAGTACATGAGTGACCTTGATCGCATTTCACAATGCAACATACATTTATTTTACTCTTCAGTGCTATAACTTGAGAAGTACTTGAACTGATAATTTGGTGTTGCACATGTTAGTATTCTTCCATATAAGTCAGACTTACTCAGCACATGGGTGACTTTGATCCCATCCCACGTTACAGAGCCACAAGTGTGATGAATCTCTAGGTCAGCTGAGCATGAGCTCTTCACACAACTCTCTTGCTATATCATAATTTTGCTGCAATACCCGTGAGTTGCTTCAGATTTATACCTTTTTTAATACTTTTTTTCTGAAAATTTATACTTTTTTAAAGTTAAATTGGATACTATTCTTGTAATAAGGCAGTGGCAGCACTGATGTGACTGGGATAGGATCACAACTTCTCCACCAGCCAATCTCGATCTGGGAAGCAGTTGAATATCGTAAAATCAGTTATGCTTAACCTGTCTGGAAATGGCTTCTTTTTGGCAAATATTACAATAGCGTAGAGCCTAGAGACATTAACATTCTACATGGACTGATTTCAAAACCCTGCTATTGTGTTGCCCTTAAAAGTAGATGGATTCCTGAGTGTTCAATAAATTTATGCATGTTTCGTTCTTATTCATAACAGATTTTGCAAGAGTTTACAATAGCAACTACCACTGGAACCCTCTCAAGTTTGTAGACTTAGAACTACTTCAGGTTACTGGACGGAAAAAGTTCGCAACTAAGACCATAGGATCATCTTTTTAACTACAGCCTGGGTTATCACGCTCATAATGTTATATTATCCCTTTCCCCAGGTTACAGTACTAGACCAGCTGCAAGACCCTGGTGCCTCGCACGGTGTCCCACTAAGATTTTAAAGTTCCAATTGATCTATTAGATTTTGTAGATCAAGCAGCTACCAACAGGGCTCAGACCTTAAGCTTCTTATTTGACCAATCAGGCACATAATATATCTAAGCAGTGATTTTGTATGCATACTTCCTTCGCGGCAGCATGGTGCAACTGTAATAAGATTTTCTAATTCTGTAACATTTCGACCATGCTTATATGAAATCGATCTGATTAATTACGTAAGCCTTTCATCCTGATCAATGGTCATCGTGGTTACAACACATTAATATGATTAGGCCTACTCCACATTGCCGAGTCACCTATATTAATTAAGTGCGCTCTTTTTACTAGAACACAAGTGGACGCAGAGCGAAGGAGTGCTAGCTGCTTTGGCGCGTTATAACACCGACCATGTGGGATAGCAAGATAGTGTTTACTGCCTTTTTTGTTGCCCTTGGTGTCATTTTTAACGCAGGTATGTATTTTATGGCCATTGATCTTCCATTGATCGAAAGATATGAGCTTTGTGTATAATTTGGCGAACAATCAGATGCATTTAACTGAAAAAACAAAAGAAATGTGTTCCGGTATTTTGAATCACAAATATATATCACGAGTATGGCGACAACAAACCAGATACCAACTTTTATTTATTTATCATTTAATTTTAAACTGTTGAGCCTGGTATTACAATTCATTCCCTGTGAGGAGCAGAGTTTCCGTGTTTATATATATATATATATATATATATATATGTATATATATGTATATGTATGAATATATATATGTATATGTATGTATGTATATATATATATATATATATATATATATAATATATATATATATATATATATATATATATATATATATATCGGCTGGGTGAGGTTTGCCCAGCCCAACCGAGCAAATCACACAGCCCATGACAACATATTATTTTGTTGTTTAGTTGTATTATAGCATGCCTACCTGAGTACATAGTCACATGTTTGTACATTGTATTGTCCTATGCGTCTTGTATATATCATTTTGTGCGTCTCCGTGTCTGGAGAACCCCTAGATTAGTTCTATTTCATGTACTATTGGGTAATCCAGTGAAAATAAATAAGTTTAAACTAAACAACAACAACGCCACAGGCCTACCTAAATGACAACTCAGTGTCGATCTTCCACTCCCATGATAAAATTTGCTATTCTGATAAGTTATTTGTGAGGAAAGTATATACCATGTTAAGAAAATGACATGTCTCCCTCTAGCCTGACCTAGCTATTGGCAGGGTATGTTTGCTGTGTATTCGGTAACGTTGCAATTTGCACTGGAAAGTCCATAATTGTATAATGTTCGGACGTTGGGCCTCGTTGGCTCTGTAATGCCATAAATAACGTTGTATACCAGCCAGGATAAGCATGCCTTGTGCAAAATTTACATTGTAGCTGAAATTTTTAAAGTTATTGTATATGTTATTTTTGCAAAGTTACCCAACTAGTCATGAAAGTCGAATTACGCAGAAAGGTCAAATTTACGACTACTTAAATCGTTTTACCGACAGGAAACCTCGTAATTATAGTAAAAAGTCGCAATAATGAGGCAAGAGCTTCTGGGGGGGGGGGGGTCGTTTACATATATATATATATATATATATATATATATATATATATATATATATATATATATATATATATATACATATATATATATATATATATATATATATATATATATATATATATATATATATATATATATTTATATATATATATATATATACATATTGTCGGATTTTTTCGGTAATTTTATTCTTTAGGTTTTTTTTTTTTTTTCAATTTTGGCGGTCTAATAGCCCTTTACTAGGAGTAAAAGGCGCATGTATTATTTCCTCGAACTAAAGTTCTACTTAATGACATCATGTGTTACTCTACTGATTCATTTGACCTAGCACCTTTTAAGACATAGAGAGGACTATGACAAACTTTTTGTTTCAAATGACCTGATTTGCACAGCTTGAAGTGGCCTGCAACCGTAGGAAGACCCATATGTAGTCCAAAACTGGCCCTCGCGCGATTTGTGCAAAAACCATAATCACATGCAAAGTCCCAGCACAGATAGTTCCGAAGTTATCAAGTGAACAATAAACTGCCCCTTCGATATTGGGAACCGGGTCAATGTGATCAATCTAGCGATCACAGACACACACCATAGTGTGGAATATCAACTTCCTAGCACAATTTATTCTTCAAATATCACTCAAACACTCGTTCACTGCAGCAGCTCCGTAACCTTGAAAATTAATTCAAAGTCATATTTTTTGTATTCTCAACTTGGTGCGTGTGGAGGATCACCATCATGAGCAATATCAAAGTCCCATCTAAAGAATTCTTGAGTTATCATCCTATGAAATTCACAGAAATTTATCTTTGACATTGAAGTGTTTGTCAATGTCACCCAATTTCAAGCTAGTTCTTTTGGAGGACCTTCATTTTCCCTATATCCGAATTCACATCACAAATGGCTCTCGAGTTTAACAAAACAAAACTACATTAAATAGCCCTATTAAATAGCCCTATGACCCTGGAAACTAAAGCATGATGTCCATATTACAAAAAAACTGAGAATAAAGGCACCCCCTTGGTAGAAACCACGCAAGGTATATTGGCAGCAAGTTTAGATGGCATCCAATCGATGCTTTTGGGAGACTATCTACATTTAAACTAATATGCTTATCATCCTAACATGTACATGTGTTCTTCATTATACGTAATTTAATAGTGCTTATAAATTAGGAAATACCTGCAGCTCCACTTGTGATAAAACCTGATACAACAGAAGTCAAATAATATTCATACCAAATTTGAAGTGTATCAAGACAGTGATTTGGGAGACAAATTTGAAAATTACAAAAGTAGCATGTAAATCAATAAATAATTGTACAGACACGTGTTGAATAAATTAAAGTTGGGTGGTACCCCCAATGTGTTTCTGTTAAACAAAAAAAAAAAAAAAAGAAAGAAAAGAAAGCCCTACAGGTCTGATGATTCGTATCTTTGATCTTTAACTTTGTCACAAGAACATACAACTTTTTATGTGTAGCCTTATTTTTTCATTGTCCAAGTAGTGTTAGATAAACTCTTTCAGTTCCAAAAGCGAATAAAGTCGAACTACTTAAAACGAACTGCTCTGAATTACAATAATAAGATCCATAGTCCTTGTAAAAAGACCTGTCATTTAAGGACTAACATGCCTGGATATACATAGAATATAACAGTCCAGGTCAACAGCTTTCCTTGACACGCCCAAAACACGCCAAGGAAACCTGCTGACTCAGTCCAAAATGTGGCTCTGAAAGAGTAAAAAGTCATCCTGGTTATTGTGAACTTGCAGAGGCGTCGACAAAATGCAACTTCAACAGTAACATGCAGGGATCTTGGACGCACAGTGCTTTTGGCAACGTCAAGGTGTCCGGCTCCAACATAATTTTGATGGGCTATTCTTTCTACTGCTACCTTAACGACAACGACTGGAGGATTGTCGTCAGGTACGAATCCACTTTTGTCTCTTTCTATTGCAAGTATTATATTTATACCATGTAGTGCTGTCATTTGCACCACCCGTGGAATATTTCCTGTCAGGCAATTATGCAAAAATATTATGTATGATGCCATCGTTGGACCATACTATATGTGATCACCAGAGAGGTATCTTCTTTTAGATGATTAAGGGCAACTTTCGTGAGCCAGAACTGAAGCGTTCGATAGATTTGTAACCCAGGATAATTTTAAAGGAATTGTTTTATTCATTTGTTTTTTTTTTCAGCGTCAAACTTGAAATACAGACTCTTGGTCTAAAATGCCCTGACATCAATACATGTGGACAATGCAGTTTCCATCTCAATTTTCTTAATGTATTTTTGTAATTATAATAAAGTAACTGTCGGCTTGTTTGTAGATACGACAACCTTGTGCCAAACTTCATGGACGGGATAATGTGTCTCAATCTGACAAAAGTTAACAATGATTATTACTTGTACAGCAGGCTGAACAGTGAGTGCAATATTTTTTATGTTAGAAGGGCTGGTGGTGATTTGCACAACGTTTTGTGTGCCGTGTTCATTTTAACTATTGACAGATGACATTAAAAATGTATGGAATAGTGCCGTGTTTACCAGTTTACCCGCTTTGGCTAATTTACGTAAGTTGATAGAAACATGAATCTGGTAGTTAATTGTTTCAATCTCAAATGAAAAGTTAAGCACTAGTGCTTAAGCAACACGCTTGACATGGTACACATTGCTAAGGCCTAAAGTTGCGTGCAAGTATTTCCCATTTCATTCCAAGAAAATACAAATTAAATACTTGTGTTTATTTTATAGAAACAATGGTCTATTGTCTTGACAACAAAACATTGTCCCAGCTTCCAGTCATTCTGAGCAGTTGATGTTACAAGTCCCTTGGCTTCAAGCGTGATTTTTACAGTTTCTGGCCTCCATGTGGCTAATTTGGATGTGCCCTCTAAATGAGGATGCACAGAGCAAAATCCATATAAGCCAATCAGCTATTTCAGGTCAGAGGTCATTCAACACAGGAAGTGACCTTTCGCTATTCAACTTAAGTTTCTCAAGTAATCAGAGTCAAACTTTTCATTATCGTCATTTTTGGGCTACTTTCAAAATTCTTAATGAACCAATCTGTCATCAATGGCAATTCCTATCAATGTTTTATGCTTTACCTGGGTCCATTTATTTGTTATTATAAGCGTTTGAAGTTTTGAATTGAGTGGTTTGTGACCTAATCAGAGGAACACACCTCGCTGAGCATGCTCAGCTAAGATGGCCATTTGGCTTATTGGTGAAAATAAAACATGAAGCTTCGTCTGCTCAGGAGGGTCTATTCGATATTCCATGCAATTCGGTAATTAGACACAAACCTAGTTGACCTGGTTATTTTATATCAGATTGAGTATAGCACCAAGAAGGCTGCGTGAAAGGAGAAACAACTCTCTGGCAGATGATCCCTTCGGGTTCAAGTCGTGTATCAACATTGTTTATAGGGTATTGTCACAGATGCCAACTGCCCCTCATCATCAGGGACAGGGCGTGAATTTTAACTGAATTTTGACCAATTTGCGGTGTTTGTCCCGCAGTGAAAGTGAGTATTTACTCACATTTTCTTTGTTAAATATGCTCTGTCCCTGATGTTCTCATGGAAAATGGCATTTTGAATGTTGGCATCTCTGTATTGTCACAATGATATCATTAACACGCCCATATATGCTCTAACCCTCGATTGCAGTAAACATGTTTCGACGTCTTCTATTGTAGAGGGTACCCTGAGTAACGAGATCGAGACAACTCTCGCTGGAACACCATTAACATTAAACACTGCATGCTCTCAGCCGGCTGCTTCACATGCAACTCTTGCCAGAGTTTTGCCCTGTAAGTAGCCAACAACCATCGAACATTCGTGCCGCCTTTGAATCACTGTATAGATTCTTGTCCGAAATATGAACTTGTGTCCTCTGATTTCTTTTCATTTCGAAATGCGATGATATTTATTTTGACAATCATGTAGCTGTATGTATCAGGATTTAGTTTCAGAATTCGGAACAACTTTTGTTTCACCAAAATAAAAAAAAAAACAATCAATTACTAACAATTTACTCAAAAGCAAAGTGTTCAAATTAAAAAAAAAGGAACTCGATGCAAAGAATAGGTCGGGGAAACAAACATAATGACCTTTGTCATGTTATCATCATGTATGTACCACTTCATTTACATGTAAAATAAAAGTCATAAGGAACAATATTCAGAATAATAGTATTTCAATCTAATTGTTTACCAGATACCAAGATCATGAAAATTAGTTCGAGCCATTTATAATATAACAGGATGTTTCATGATTTCTTATGAAAGCTTACGTGATGTAATACGAAAAACCTTGGCAACTACGAGAAAAGACTTCTTCCCGTAATAATTTCAGGCGTGGCATTTAAAACTGAATTAATGTATGACTGATGCATTTTCTTAGCAAAACTATGAGCGGCTCGAGTTTCAAAATTGTGTTCCTTCTGGTATCGTGATTGTGTGTGGGGGGGGGGGGGAGGGGGGTATTGGCAGTTTGTAGAAATACAAAGGAAGCCTGTCGTGCCCTAATTTATAACAAAATTTCAAAATTTGTCAAGTACATATATTCTAAATTTTCAATTGATTTCGAAATTTTTAAATAGGGTTAGTAGGAGCGTTGTATATGCTATGATCATTTATCCGGACGGCTTTTTAAAGAACTTTTGACAGCCTTTCGTACATAATGCCCCATAAATCGATGCCGCAATTAATCCATGATAATATAATATAGGAGTAACAAAATATTAGATGGAAGAAAGTGCTGTTTTAATTTGTTCATAATACCAATTGTTTGGATTTTTTTTAATATGATTGTTCAAGTTGATACAATCATCTAAGATCAGACCAGGGAAACTGAATTACGCGACACATTCTATTTGTGTTTCATGAATTTCGAGGTCCTAAGTCGTTAAGAATTTTTTCGTTTGGTAATATAAAATTAATTTGTTTTTGTTTTGTTTGTTGGGTTGGTTTGTTTTGATATGTTAAGATATAAAACTTAGACTTGGAACAGATTGTTTGTTAGTAAGCTCCGTATTGACATGTTGTAAAATACTTGCATTAGGCCAATCTGCATTGAAGGCGCTCAAAAGGGTAAATAATGTTCTGGCATCCGCATATATAACAAATTTGAAAAGAGTCGAACCCAAGATAATATCGCCGATGTATATCTGAAGGGCCCCAAAGGACCCCCAAATTAATCCTTGTGAAACACCTGTATTAATCTTACAATTGTTAAATTTTATGTCTTCAAACTGAGCAACATTTTTTCTGTGTTGTTATAATAGGCCTACATGTACTACCATATACTTGTATACTTCAATACCAAAATACCATAATTCAAAAAGCAAAATTTCATAATCCATGGTATGGAATGCTTTGCACAGATACACGAAAATATTTATAGGAATTTTTCCATTGTCCCATTTGATAAAACGTCTGTTCATTAGTTCAAGAGAAGCAAGCTGAATACAATGATTTTAACGAATACCGCATTGGTTGTTGTTGAAGAAGTTATGCTGTTTGAAATATTTATATATTTGATTGTATAGTACTCTTCCAATTATTTTTTGAGATATCTGTAAAGAAATGTCAGTTATTGTCTATTCGAGAGACATTATCTTTTTTATATATAGGTAAAGTTTTACTCTATCCGACGAATCATGAACGATACCGATTGTAAGTGATTTATTAATCACTGAAAATAAGCGAAATGTATATCTCGCCACCAACCAACTTTGAATTTTTGATTGATAATCTATTTAATTCATTTCGATTTCAATAAGTTAATAAATATAGAATCTTACATGGCAGTGAGTGAGTGACGATTTTTCTCTCACGAGGGATCGTTGTTGGTGGGGAAAATCACGAGTGACCGCAGGTCACGAGTGATTTTCCCCACCAACAACGATCCCGAGTGAGAGAAAAATCGTCACTCACTCACTGCCATGTAAGATTTTATTTATTCTATGTTTAATTGAGTATTTACCGCAAAAATTGTCGCTCTTGTTGCTTAGGTGTCGCCATTTTGAAGCGGAGACTTTTCACTTGGAAATGTCAAATCACATATACATGCACCGCGGGTGTAAACACAATATACCATTGCGCGCTTTAAATAGATCCGCATGTTCGAAATGTAAGACACTCAAAATGAAAATAACAAGACAATTAACAATCTCTTAACATTTGTAATATACCTAAGTGATGATACATCACAAGGGTACACTTCTAGAGACAGAAGTTATAAAAATATCGTTCCCAGGGGAGCCAGCGTTCATGCATAGGCCTAGGCATACCTTGGACTCCGTGATGGGGCAGGGACGCAACACTGTAGAGTGGCATTGTAGATAACAAGTATCACAAAGACTAACATGTACTTTATTTACCTATTCATCTTGCGAGTCCATGACAACCATGAAAAGGGCGTAAACTTATCACCCGCTGCAACGTTTCAATTTCGGGAAATGATGTGATTGGTCAATTGACAATGGGCATGACATGTGACCTACCGTGAGTTACTATTTCTGGATTTCACTCCAGAAAATGATAACTCACTGCCAAACATAGAATAAATATAGAATCTTACATGGCAGTGAGTGAGTGACGATTTTTCTCTCACGAGGGATCGTTGTTGGTGGGGAAAATCACGAGTGACCGCAGGTCACGAGTGATTTTCCCCACCAACAACGATCAACGAGTGAGAGAAAAATCGTCACTCACTCACTGCCATGTAAGATTTTATTTATTCTATGTTTAATCGAATATTTACCGCAAAAATTGTCGCTCTTGTTGCTTAGGTGTCGCCATTTTGAAGCGGAGACTTTTCACTTGGAAATTTCAAATCACATATTCATGCACCGCGGGTGTAAACACAATATACCATTGCGCGCTTTAAATAGATCCGCATGTTCGAAATGTAAGACACTCAAAATGAAAATAACAAGACAATTAACAATCTCTTAACATTTGTAATATATCTAAGTGATGATACATCACAAAGGTACACTTCTAGAGACAGAAGTTATGAAAATATCGTTCCCAGGGGAGCCAGCGTTCATGCATATTCATCTTGCGAGTCCATGACAACCATGAAAAGGGCGTAAACTTATCACCCGCTGCAACGTTTCAATTTCGCTGAAATTATGTGATTGGTCAATTGACAATGGGCATGACATGTGACCTACCGTGAGTTACTATTTCTGGATTTCACTCCAGAAAATGATAACTCACTGCCAAACATAGAATAATATGGAGAACATAGTTCCCCGTAACTACTTCAACAGAGAAACTGTGCGGAATACGGTTCCTTAAGCAGTGTTTGAAAGATCAATTGGCATACGAAGTTATTCGAGAAGCCAGTTTAGATCCAATAAAGCCGTTTGCCATCTATTTAAGTCAGGGAAAGGGGATTTCTTTTTCATTTGTATCTGTTCAAAAAATTCATTTGCAATCATTTTTATCGATTGAAACGCGCCTTAGAATAGTCCTTTTTAGTAGTTCTGATATAATTTGTTAAAAAAAATTTATCATACATGTAAAGGATAAGATTTTTAGCCGTATTCCATACTCCCCAGTATCCGGTGGTGTCAGTTTTAAACCCGTGTACAGTACATTTATTCTTTCAATAGACAGGATGATTCCCGTTGTTATCCAGGGTGGTATTTTATGCTTCTGTTTCTTCTATTTTAGTATTTTAATGGAATAATAATCATCTAAGGCTGTAGCAATTACCTTTTGCAAATAATGATATGGTTCATTAGGATCCGTATGAATATCTTGATTCAAGTGGGCATCTCTTACTTTTTGCTTTAGATTACTTATATTTTATGTTCGGAACGAGCGGGACTCGAACCTGCAACCTTTGGCACCAGTCGCATAGCATAGCGTCCGGATGATGATCATGAGTTTGAATATATTTAAGTATTGACCCATACCTTACTTTAAAATGCTTTAACATATAAATTAAGGAAAATCGTCCGAAAGTCTAGTTGTGACTATTCCTGAAATGGACAGGTTTATGTAGGTACATGTATGAGACAACTGCAAAAAGAAATTATCAATTACGGGACCTAGATTTGGTAATAGCCTAGTCGCTAGAATTGGGGGGCAAAAAAAGTTGAAGTATCAAAAAACAGCCAAAAAATAGTCTGTTATGTATATTCAGCAAATCAATATTAAAATATCCACCAATCCATATGTATTGTTTAACTTTAAAGGAACTAATGCACATTAATCAATGGACATTTTGTCATTCTCAGTCAATCTTTTGGTAGCATATATATATATATATATATATATATATATATATATATATATATATATATATATATATATATATATATATATATATATATATATATATATATACATATATATATATAAATATATATATCCCCTATTATAATTTCCTTTTTATGGTTTTTAGTTTACTTTACTTTACCTCAGTAAACACAGAACATCTTATTTACATATAACTCTTGTATAACATTCTGAATACCATCAGCTTACCTCTCCTTATCTTTACGACATAATTCCAAATTACGTACTAACCCAAGCAGGACGCCCGTTCCAAAATTCCCTTCAACTTAAAAACCCAGCCTAATCAAGTGTAGGACTGACCATAAGGCCTACTTTAAGTCGTTTCCGTCTTCTGCTATTTGCTTAATTGTCACCCACACTTCCAAACTTCAGTGATAAAAAAAAAAAAAAAAAAAACAACTTCTGTCTTTTTCCGCCATTAAATCCCCAAATATTTCGCGTTCGAAGATCGTTTTGCAACTATTATTCATACACAGCTCCGCCTTGGGCGTTAAAGTTCAACAGCTTTGCTTGTGCGACTGCTGAAAAGAGGATATCGGTAGCTTTTTATGTCTGTGTGCCAACACACACATACTGTTTTTCTAGTAAATCTTTCTTTCTTTCTTTCCTTACAGGCAAATTTGTCCGAAATTTCAGTTAAAAAGTATCATACGTAGAAACTCCAAACTTGGCACAATAAAACTTCCATAGATGAAGTCTAGCCTTTTTGTAATGAGAGGTCGTGCTTTTGAAAATTATGCAAATGAGGGCTAATTAAAGTTTTAAATCTTCAATATCTTATATACTATAGCAGATGTGGTTCCGAGTGTATAGGAGTTTGATCATTCAAGGCAAAGATTATCTCAAATATCAAGGTCATGTCTAAGTCAAATGCCAATTTGGGGTCAAAATGTCATTTGAAAGTTCAACGTCCACTTCGGGTAGAGGTCATCTCAAGGTCAAAGGCCACTTTCGATAGTGGCTTTCTTCTAGCCATAACTTGGTCAATTGTTATCCAATTTTGATCATGTTGGGCTCAAATTGTAGCTATTGTAACACTGCACATTGTGACACTTACATATGACCCCTAAAGGTGAAAGATCAACGTCATTTGGACCTTTGAAAGTTTCACCCAGCAATGACTCAGTCAATTTCCATCCAATTCTAATCATGTTGGACTTAAATTGTCGGTATTGTAACACTGTACATTTTTCCAATTTACATGTGACCTGTAAAGGTCAAAGGTCAAGGTCATTTGGACTTTGAGATTTTCGTCCAGCCATAATCTTAATGGAATGTGAAGTACCAAAGGACAAAAGTTGTACCATTTAATATTTACAACTTTTGATGGCACACAGAGATTTGCTTTGAAGCAACGTTTCTTTTCTAGTTATATTTTGTCCTCTTTATGAATTACCTTGGCTGCAACTCCTGAGATCAGCTACTAATGTGCCAGCTCTTGGAGCACATATAAGTTTTTTTATTAAAAACAGATACAGGCTCACAGGAACCGTGTTATGTGGAAGTGCTGATCTTGGTTGATTACGGATGAACACACACATATGTATGTATGTATGTATGTATGTAGGCCTATGCATGTGTATAATATGTTATCTATATATATATATATATATATATATATATATGTATATATATATATATATCGTCTATTACGAGTATTTTTCGAATGTTTCAAGAACGATCGCAATAGGAAGGCAGCACAACATGTCTACTATAGAAAAAATGCGTGGACGTATATATATATATATATATATATATATATATATATATATATATATATATAATATATATGTATGTATATACATACATACCTTTATATAAGGATTGGTGTATTTAAATCGACGTCTGAATTACACAGTGGAAGCTGCTCTTGCTTCCGCTTCATTAATGCGACTTCCTATATATTTCGACCTTCCTCTGATGGGCTTACACTGTGCACCTCTCCACAGCGTCATCCTGTCTTGTGCGCGACCTGCGACTGGCATAATGGGTTCAGTTGTTTTGCGTAATACATTTTGTATTGGGAAATGCGAATTTTTCGCCAAGCGAGCCTCATTTTGACAGAGCAATTATCGCATGCATGTGCCTGCAAAACAAATTCACTTTGCGCTATTGATAATAATTCTGATAGCGTTTCAATATGTGAATATAAGCTTAGGGTACATACATTTTCAGAATGCGAGAAAAATGCTGGATAAATGTTGTCTAAAATGAAGATACGATGTATTTTGCACTCAGAATAATCACGGCTTAGTGCAGGTGCCTTTTATACCTTGGACATATGTACGCTATGAATAGTTGTAACCCCTTGTCTATTACGAGTATTTTTCGAATGTTTCAAAAACTATCGCAAGAGGAAGGCAGCACAACATGTCTACTATAGAAAAAATGCGTGGGCCTATCTCAATTGCAAGTACAAATATCTTCATTTACTGCAATGTGGGCTCTATTTCCAAGAAGACATCTTTAACGAATGTCTGACCATTTAGAAATGCGGGATGTGTCTGATACCAGGGTCTCTTAATTTAATTGTCAACAGTCGTATTGCTGGACCACTGTAAATACTTGCCGGATACTTAAGACGAGCTTGAACATGAATATTTATGAAATTCCACATAGACGAGCATACATTAAAATAACAGATATTTGTATGTCAATACACATATCTGTATTTAAGCTTACTTCTGTCAGGAATATACTCATATCTGCTTGAATTTGTCATATCTGTGCTTGGAACAGACGCATCTCAGTTTGTGAGGCACATACGTACCGGCAAGATTGTAAATGCACACGTCTGTAATAAGTTACCATAATTACAGGTATGGCTGAGTCGAACAGAGACATCTTTATTGCAATTAAACACACGCATTTTTCTAATAAAGATATGTCAATTTGAATTACTAATGCATAGATCTATTTTAGATATAGATACCTTTATAAGAAACAGACACGTCTAATTTTGAAGAAATAGAGGTATGTACACATCAGATGAGCTTATCTGCAGATATATGTTCATAGAAGACAATGATCTTATTTCTGTTACGATTTGTATTTAAACACAAAGTGGTTTTCTCAGGGGAGTAGTCTCTTTATAGCGAGTTTTCCTGACACTTATAGGAGTTTCATATTAATTTACGCTGCTCAGTCTCTGCTTCTGTCTACACTCATGAAACCATATTTTTCTTGTTTACACAGAAATGTAGGAAGTTTTTCGGTCATCATTTTCAAGTATTAGCGGGGCTTTCGTTAAGTGTTCTCGTACGCACTCTCAGACAACTTACTCCAAACATGGAATAGCTGCAAGCCTCAAAATTTGTGGAACTATAATTGAGGGAGTCAAATTTACAGGGAATTTACCTTCTTATCCTCTACTTAAATAGGGATACAGTGATGAACTTGCATATCCAAATTACTGCAGCCAAGGTTTGCCATGTTAACTTTGCGTGCTGCGAGACAGGGTCGTCAGCAAAATTATTCATTGATGACGTAACTTCTACAGTTGCTCCACTTAATCCTTTTCCTTATTGTGACAAGATTTAATTGTAAGCTGACCTCGGAGAAAAGAACACAACCGATTCATGTGCCCGAATGTGTCGCACTTTAACCCTAGTCAGATTAGAGTAAAGCTAAGTCGAGAACTCCCAATGATGCGAGTTGAACACTCGGTGAGGGGGAAAATTATTGAAGTGGAATGTGCTTTCCCGGTGTAATTAATCTACTACTTTCATTTGGATGGTGTTCTTGAAACAAAACTGGATGCTGATACTTCAAAAATGAAAACCCTGAACAACGATTTTGGGGTATTGCAGTACTTACTAACACCCAGTACATTGTGTATCGGTCTTCAACTTTTCTTTCAGCAACTGTGCAAGGCCCGACGCAAGGTGGGGGTGCCGGCGGTGCCCAGACCACCGCAGGTAGCGGTCCTGGCGGTGCCCAGACCACTGCGGCCAGTCAACAAGGAGGTGGTCAGCAGGGTAATCAGCAAAGTGGCCAGGCGACAACAGCCGCTTCCAATACAAACAACAACAGTAACAATAACAACAACAGCAACAACAACAACAACAACCAACAGCAGTCGTCTCAGAATGCAGCCACTGCGTTACAAACAAACTTGTTGGTTGCCTTATGCTTTTATGCTGCAGTCCGACTTTGATACCAAAATCAGCTATGGGTCTATGACTATGTACAATCGACAGGCAAGTCGAAGAACGTGCCTATCCCCACAGGATCAAGTTAGGTTGTCAACCAATTAAAACCAACAGTGTTCCCAACAGTTCCTGGTGAGTTGCAGGTCGCAACGAAACTAGTCGGACGTTATATATTCATAAGCCACAGCGTCCTCTTGCCCTGTTATAGTCATTTCCCCACAGGTACTTGTATTTCTATCAATAAGTGCGAAGAAGGCAGCAACCCCCTCGAATTTACCCCACCCCCACCCACGGGGGCAGGGATTCGAGCGGGAAGTAATAAAAACACCTGTGCCTTTCGCCACATAGTAGAGATACCTTGTCGTCTGTTTATTTGACGAGGTGACGTATGGTTGTAAACTTTCACAAATACTTCCAAAGCACAAACAATGCACAATGTTGTATGGTTCATACAAGTTCATGTGACTTTCCTGTATCAAGTATCTTGGGATAAGTGCATTTATATTTATATATATTTTTAGCGATCGTGAACAAAAGGCGAGGATTTAAGTAATGTTAGCCGCGCCTGGCTTATCTGGCAACACAAAGAACGGAAACATGCCTGCATCAGCATGGAAAAAGTTAAAATATTCGAGTGTGCAGCATTCTGGAAGTATTCTTGGGTGTTCCTGTTTCCTGAATCATAATTTATATCATGATTGCAAGAGTAATCACGTGTTTGGGTTTTTTTGTTTTTGTTTTTTTTTTAAACAAAAGAAAGATCTGTTTTAATAAAATAAAGACAGCAAATTACCTATGAGTGATCTATGTTATGGACAGTGCAATATAGCTATCAACAAATGATACCAGACACACCAGTGTGTGCTCTGCACACCAGTGTGTGCTCTGCACACCAGTGTGTGCTCTGTCCTCGGTTGTCTCTGCCCTGTGGTAGTCAATGTACACCTGTCTTCTCTTAATTTGCCATTTTCCACAAAGTGCTTCGGTTCAAGTTTCGTGGACAACAAATGTTACCATTTTAATTGGTCGCCGTAGCTTCATAATATGACTTTTTTCGGGTCAAGACGCTGACAGCATTAAATCTCAGCGCAACCTGTAATTGCGAAAACAATCGGATTGAAAATACAATTACACATGTACCTGACTGGTCAGTGAATGTTCCCAGTCCTTTTTTAAGACTGACAAATAGAATGACACCAGGTGTTTAAATTGAACATTTAGTTTGATTCCCACCGGGGTCGGATTGTTGCGTATATTCAGTCACTAAGTTACAGGAGTAGACTAGAGTCTATTGCGATGAAAAAAGGGCATTACAATGGCTACACAGGTTGATGATTGATAAGATGCATTTGATTTATTTAGTTTAAGATGCTGTTATATGGCTAATTTACTTGCGTGTCTCAAATTATTTGGCCAAATAATGACAACATATCTTCCCTGGAACATAAAATTTTATGTAACAGAAAACAAATTAAGAATAGACAAAATTCACACAATCAGATTTGCCACCATCGGAAAATGACATATCATGTATGTCAGTGCCCAAGGTCCCATTAAGGACTTGTTCGTCGAACCTGAAATAATTTTGACATCGGGAATCATGACTCAAACATTGGGCCTTGGACTATTTTCATACATGGTGTCCGGTTTACTGGACAGAAAGCAGGACCTTTCTCCGCGGGACGATAGACACTTGCACAAAGCAAAAAAAAAGATTGAACTATTGGCAACTGTAGTCTGAACAAAAGTGACACACCCCCTTGTCGGTGTCAAAAAGTAGAGCACAATATCTCAGGTTTTATTGAATGTAATGCCCTGATTAACATGCCCACAGGGCCAAGATTATTTTGAATATCGTATGGAGTATTTAAATCTAATTCCACTATCTCTAGCGATGGTTTAATTGGCGTGATCCTTTATGTTATGTTAAACCAATCTCCACTGATCGTGTGTGGCGTTGCATCAGATGTAATTGTTGGTAATGTGCCTCCTACTTGTATAAAATACCCAAATCACTTTAATTCGCCAACTTCAGCTGTTTATGGTCAAATAAGATCATTGATTAAGCTACAGTGTTGACTCTTGGCACCCAAACAGTATCCAAGATCAGCAAAATCTATCCATACACTGTTTGGAACGTTACCAACTGCCAACACCTAATGCGCACTATTTGCAGTTTATAACATGCAAAAATAACCTCAATATGACTGATCGGCACCATAAGGCTGAATCAGAAACGTGCATATGAAAATTTGGAAGTTCTGTGTGTGTGTGTGTGTGGCAACAGAGCTTACTGGAATCTCCAATTAAGACCACCCCTGTAATGAGACCATTTATGTGTAATTCCACCAATTTACGATCCCGTTTTCCGTATCGCTTAAATAATATCCCCTACAAAGACCACAATTTGGTCATTAACAGTGACGATCTTTCAAATCTCGACAGGTTTCACCACATACATACATGTGTGTGTGTGTGTGTGTGTGTGTGTGTGTGTGTGTGTGTGTGAGTGAGTGTGTGTGTGTGTGTGTGTGTTATTTGTTGAAAAGTATGGAGTCAGTGCGTTGCTTGTACATCAGTTTCACAAGCACCATATTTCACCGTAACAGTGTATCTTTTGGCGGCGATACCGCGGTTAGTTCATCCGCAATGTGTGTGTATTGTCAATGCAAAATGTAGCATCATGCTTCATCCCGTGCAACGCTCAAATGTACATGAGGCGGTAAATCAATGTCTGCAATCCATGCTCTATACACAACACAAAATACAAAGAGGTGTCACCTGTACAAACTCAAACGTCCACACAAGTTTCGCTGAGTATAGGCCTGGAAAAGCATCAACATTCAATATTCACTGCAGAGAAAAATCGGTTGACCCGTGACTGAAGGGAACTTTGACGCACTATACAGGGCACGAAAACAAATTTGCATTATGCTCGTGGTAAAAGTCCATGTATTTGCCAATACAATTAGATGCCGATGTGTTGTGGTACATGTACCTCTTTGTGCCAAATTGCAACAATTGACGACTCACTCGATAGCAATTTGCTCATGGTCATTCAGTGTGGTGCTTCACGACACTCGAACCCAAAGAATGTTGATACTTTTCATTTGTTAACTCATAATTCATATTGCAAACAATACTTTTACTTTTCGATTTTCATTTATTTGAAAAACACGAAAATACGTAAAATATACGCATCGTGTAACATACATGTGATTTGTCATAGGAACATTTCCCACTGCATTTTCCAACAAATTGTATATTTTCATGCACTCCATCAAACTTATTCTTTTGTCAGAATGTCTAGAATGGCCACATTAAAAGTCCGGTGACTTTGTAAAGTGTAATGAGCAATCATTTGAACAAAGCCGTTGAAAAATCGATGCATTTTACAAACTCTAAAATATATTGTACATAAAGTACTGTAATAACCATATATTGCCTGATAAAACCTTTTATCTATATCCAGACCCGCTTCAGATAACTACATGTAGGCCTACCCTTATATTGCCTGTGCTTTATATCCAGGACCCGCTTCAGATAAATTTTCTTTCTTTCTTTCTTTCTTTCTTTCTTTCTTTCTTTCTTTCTTTCTTTCTTTCTCTCTCTC
The DNA here is from genome assembly GCA_964020975.1 of Hermodice carunculata. Lineage (NCBI taxonomy): Eukaryota > Metazoa > Annelida > Polychaeta > Eunicida > Amphinomidae > Hermodice > Hermodice carunculata. The sequence continues at coordinate 104,593,781 of OZ026612.1, read as the reverse complement.
TCTCCCTCCCTCCCTCCCTCCCTCTCTCTCTCTCTCTCTCGTTCTTTCTTTCTTTCTTTCTTTCTTTCTTTCTTTCTTTCTTTCTCTCTCTCTCTCTCCCTCCCTCCCTCCCTCTCTCTCTCTCTCTCTCTCTCTCTCTCTTTCGTTCTTTCTTTCTTTCTTTCTTTCTTTCTTTCTTTCTTTCTTTCTTTCTTTCTTTCTTTCTTTCTTTCTTTCTTTCTTTCTTTCTTTCTTTCTTTCTTTCTTTCTTTCTTTCTTTCTTTCTTTCTTTCTTTCTTTCTTTCTTTCATCATTGCGTGGCCCCACGTATTCGTGGAGACACAAGGTGCTACTTGCTATCTCCGTGACACCCAGATCGCCGAATTGTAAGATTCCGCATTCTGTATGCAATTTTGCATTAAAATCCGACCGGAGCAGTTTACCCAAGTTGCAAAAGATGGGTTGGCCGGCCTTGACCCAACCAAAATTCCTCAGTTGCGCTAGTTTTTCAGTTACTTGGCAACAAAGCTTACTGGAATAAAAGTTGCACAAAAAGGTATTTTGAGTTAGTTTTTCAGATAACTGGCAACAATTTAAGCATGACACTTGTCTGCGTAACTGAACATGCATGTGCATCCGAGAATGAGTGAACTTTGTGTGTCCGTTTACTGGAATGAAAGGTGCACAAAAGGTATTTTGAGCTAGTTATTCAGTTACTTGGCAACAGAGCTAGACATTGGTCTGTGTAACTGAATATATGTATCCGAGACTGAGTGAACACAGTATGCTGGGGACCAGACAAAGTCTGCTACGGAGGCAAGCCTATCGTGAGGTGGTGGTAAAATTTACAACAGTTGGGTGATTATAATGGAATATGAATGAATGATCTGCACGTCTCTTCTTTCAATGTACCTTCGGATGTACCTACTCTGTCAAATGTAAAAATTTTACCGCATGTTGGGATAAACCATTTACATAGCTGGACCCCCGAACGTTACATGGAAATCCTTTTATGTACCTTTCATTCCACTAAACAGACTCTCCTGTTCAGGGCCGACCGACCATCTTTGCAACTTCGATTTTTCATGAACTGCTCAGGTCGGATTTTAATACAAAAATTACAATCGTTGAAGAAAGAAAAATGCAACTAAAAACTGAAATTTGCGATTGGCAAGTGGAAGGGCCAAAAATGCTCGACAGCTGTAGAAGACAGGGTGGAAGCTGGAAAAATTTGGAAAACCGTTGGAATAAGATTCAAAAGAACTTCGTTGTGAACTCGAGCGAAATGAAAACAAGTCTTGATAAGCGGAGAGCCAAAGACTAGAATGAATTTAATAAGCTACGTCGCTATCTCAGCCCATAGCAGCCACAGACTGATTGAGGTCAGATGTCATCAACACACGAATTAAGTGTCCTTTCCCCATTCAACTTGTTGAGTTACTCTGGTAATCAGAATCAACATACAGTTTACGTTATATCGCCTCATGTTCAAACGCGCGTTGTGTCATCATAGCCCAATGTGGCCTAAATCAGGGATAACAAGCTTGTAGCCTTATAGATCTTCAAGTACGTGTACAGCAGGGATCCTGTATGAACCGACCCGTCTATTGCGACCGTTTAAAATGCACCAAGCATGGTCGCAATAGGCAAGTTCTATTGTATATATGAAGCAAGTCATGAGACTATACTAACATTCGAAGCTGGCCTAATAGAAAAATTAGGTCTGGGGCAATTCTTTGAAAAGTGTTTTTATGCTGCATTTCTTTTTTGCATATAGGCCCAGGCATTGACCCACAGCCTGGACGAAGTGCAAAGCCTAAAATTTGTATCCTGATCGAGACCTCCAAGTGGTTCATATTTTGTTTTTCTGTTCCTATGTTAGAGAGTGCCTGATGTAGAGACACGCAGCATCATTCCATTAAATCAATTCTAATGGTGCATGGTAAAATACACAAACATGATGTAATTCAGGAAAAGGACTGTGTTAACCACACCTGGCTGGTTACCCAATGATGAGGTGCCACCTCACATACCTAATACGTTCTAATTTGCATGTTAGCAGCACCCACTTCCTGCGTCACTTTTGGGCCAAAGAAAGAACCTGGATTTTGAAGTGTTCCCGGAGTGTCCATTTGTGAGATGGCAACCTTGGGGAATTTACCAGTAGTGACACCTACAGGCGACATGCCCCACTGTCCGATGGCCTCAATGTCCCTCCTTTTCAGAAGCGCATGGGGACAAATATGCTGAAAGCAGGACTAACTGATGTCTCCCACTACGATTAAATAGTATGACAATGAGTGTGTTTGTCACAGTATTTAGTTGTAGATTGGCTAAGTGGCAGTTTTCCCACACAGCTTCACAGGTATTGGCGACCATGGAGAAGTTGCCTTTTGCTGACGCAGAATGAAGTCCTCGTTCTTGTAGCTGTCGTTGTTGTTGTTGTTGTTGTTGTTGTTGTTGTTATTGTTGAGACCTGTATGTCAATCTACTTTTTGTATGTTTGATAATGAACGCTAATTTATGTATTTTGGAGATCCAAGATGGTGAGATCCTTTAGAAACCTGCGATTTTTCAGGAACAAGGATAACTTTCCCGATGTTTCGACGCTCCTGCATTTGAGCCATAGCTCCGGCTACCTGAAATAAAAGACAAATTAAGACGGTTATGGAACGTAGCCTCCTGTTCTGCCTCCTTCCGCTGAAGGAAAAATAACATATTTGAATACCATGCCGGCCACTTTGATTTTTTCTTTAAACCTGCAGAATTATCTTTTTTTTCCCCACAGGCTTCACTAATTTTTTTCTGTTGGTTTATGACTTCTTCCCAGGTTCCCAACTGCTCAGTAAATTTAATACAGGGTATTCTGATTATAAGCTGTTATACTATGTACAAACATACGATCAATAACATTTAAGAACTGGGCATAAACATGTTGTTTTCTTACCTCTACTCATTTGTTAGTCAGCTGGGGTTAGGGGAAGGGCACGGAAAACGGATACAGCGAGCCGAAAAGATCACATAAGCTTTTTAATGATTGGCTTTTTTATTTGATTTTTTTTTTACTATAAGAACGAGAACAACATGTCAAATAGGTAATAACAAGTAAGATGATGCTGAAAAGAAAGCAATCGGTCCTCGGCTTTTGCCAATAAAATGAGTGGACCGATAATGTCATTACGCCTTACTGTGTCAGCCCAAAAGACCGACGATATTTTTCTGCTCATAAATGAAGCAAACTGTGAAAGGTGGCATAATATTAGGGCATTTTTTATGAATTTTTGTGTTAAAAAAGAACTTGGTACATTTATCTTTTCGTCAGCGTTACTTCTGTCTATGTCCACTCTTGCCCCTGTTATTTACCCGAGTGTAACTAGTTATCCATGTGCCGCGCAACTTGTTGCAATGAATGTGCAACCTACACGACCGTGATGCAAATGTAATAGAAGCCGTGATTGGCAGAAGCGTTTCCCCATTTGCGGATACTGACTTCTATGAAAGTGGTGTGACCCGTTTTCAAATGACCATGAGGCTATAACCACTTTCACCTTTCACCTGCAACACCGTGCGCTCCATCCACGCAGCCATGTTCATGATGTTGAAATATAGGCCTATACGAGGCTGTAAAGGGATGTATACAAAAATAGCTTTCCGAAAATCCCAGAAAGCCTCGGGAAAAGTGGTGGGCTAGGGAGGGGGTTAATGCCAAAATCGAATTGATGAAGTTAAAAAAAAAAAAAAAAAAAAAATTATCCGCAGCTGAAAGATATTAGCACTTATACAATTAAAAATTACAAGCCCGGTCGGCGACTGGACAACCAGTATCTGCAGTAATTCCCAGCGGACAACCAATTAAGTTATTTGGCACTTCTAAGACATAAAATGATACATTTTATCTTGAAAACAAATGTCTTTGAGGTTGCAAGAAAATATCTTGCAACCTCAAACAACACAAAGAAAATTTCAATGCGTAAAATAAAGTGATTTTATTATCAAAACTCAACATATAAAAGATCGCAATGGACGATAATAGGGCTTTTCATATACCGATGTTTCAAAAGCTTGACTACAGCATCAAATTTTCGTTTTACTTATACAGTACTCCAGTTTGCATGTCCATTGAACATATTTTCAATAAATCCTTTCTAATAAATAATCCTGAAGCTCCAACAATGTGGATCTATCTCCTCACATTCTCAGCTTCAATCACGTGCCAATTTCAGTAATTCCTCAATATGACACTAGATGGTACACTAATCCGTAAGTCTTGACAGGCACCACATGCATTCATGCTATGTTAAATAAATTCATTAATCAATCAAAAACAATCACAAAGAAAAAAATGAGGCATTTGGTAGCTTGGACAGAAGGGTATGAAGAATGTTGAATGAGATATTTTAATGCATGACAGGTGCCAGACAATCTTTGATATTTCTGTAAATAAAAACAGGCCTGTTGTTACATTTTCTTATTTCAATGTAAATTGGGCATGGTAAAATATCCGGTCGCAATTTTCCATGAAATGGTGATTTTGGATCGTGGTTGGACTGTAAAACAAATTCAGTTTTTAAGGGTCCATCCCATGGGGGACCCTTTCGGTTTTTGGGTTGTCCATCTGTCCGGATGTGCACATTCTCGGTGCCGCGATATCTACGGAATGCCTCCATGTATTTTGCTCAAATTCGGTAACATGTTTATCTTACCTGGCAAGATGATTAGATTTTGGTTTCACCATGACCTAATTTGAGCAAATGGCAGCCTAATTACACGCTCTTTAGGGCTCGTTACCACAATATCTAGAGAATGCTCCTATGCATTTTGACCCTTTCTGTTTTCGGGTCGTCCATCCTAATAATCCATCCAGATGTCCTTCCGCATGTCCATCTGGATGCGCACATTCTTGTTACCACGATATCTACTGAATGCCTTCATGTATTTCGTTTACATTTGGCAGTATGCTTACCTTACCTAGTAAGATGAACTATTAGAGTTGATGTCACCATGACCTAATTTGAGCAAATGGCAGACCCTTCAGTCAACGCTTGCGTTGAAAGTATGTCTAGTTTTTATCAAGCATTGCTGTATTCCACGGTCTATTAATAATTTTAAAATATTCTTTTATGTTTTATAAAATTACGATGAACAGTGGATAAAGAGGCAAACTAAGTGCAATTTGTCATAAATAGTAATGCAATGAAGAAATTCAAAAGGCATTGTAAGCTGTTCGGAAGTTACTTGCATGAATTTTTTTAATTGACCACTTGCACTTTGGTTAATATTTACAAGAAAATTTTTAATTTGGAACCTAAATTATAAAACATTTTGGTTAACATTTTTGGCTAAGAACTGTTAATTTTGGGCTCACAATTCACCATTTTCCATGCTTTTTTTTTTTCTTCTTCAAAAGTTCCTTGGGGGGGGGGGGATGCCTCCAGATCCCTTTTGAATGGCTTTGCGCCCCATTGGCGCTCCCTTGGACCAGTAACATCTTGTTTGGACCAATAAAATACAGATTCCTACAGACCAAAATGACCAGTAAGAAAAAAAAACTTTTCCCCATGACTGCTTGAAGTATTTGAGTGTTGTGATTTAACTTTTGTAGTGAAAAAGTAATTATAGCCCATTAAAAGGAAATTTCACCACAGATAAGGTTTCATTTTTTCAGAAGTCAATTCTGTTATGCAAAATAAAAAAAAGGGTCGACGAGGTCGTTGGCATCGTGCATGTATATTGGAATTTTTTTTATTTTTTTTAATTGTCCAGAACTGAACATTAATTATTCTGACGGCAAGTTTCATTCATAATACATATGATGAAAGTGAACCAAGTATAACTGACTAGTCCAATCCGGTTTACCCTTGTTATCATTTTTTAAAATCCACCTGGCCATTGTTGCAAATTTTGACTGTGCAAGACACCTTGGACTGTTGGTGGAGGAATCCAATACATTGGTTAATATTGACAAAAATCACCAGATTCACATCTGCGTTTACTCTTCCTTCTCTGACTAACTGTGGAAAATATTATGGGAGCAGTTTTTCATAATTTTGTTTTTAAGCTTTAAAAGTGATACTTTTTCCCTGTTTTACTATTGTATACACTGTCAGGAAGGATAAATTACTGGCATAAAAATCGCACATATTGTGACAGTTTATATGCATTTAATTTGTTAGTAGGTTTGGATACCACTACAGGTTTTATATGTATTTTGTTACTCAATTATAAGACAAACAAATGCAATAAATATTCAGAATGAACCAGTAAACTAGAGGACTGTGACAGTCATGTGCTCAGCTTGCTTTGAATTACCAGACTGAAGTGGTGGTATGACTTTCAGAAATCCATAACATCAAGGTCATCTGTGTATAAGGCCATCCTCACTGTTTGAACTATCAGTCTCTACTCAGGAAGTTCAGGAGTTATCATTTTTAAACGAAAAGTGACAGGAACGTCTCTTACCAAAATGTAAGCCAATCAGTTCAGATGCTGACCTGGGTTCAATGAGATGCGAGATCAGGAGCCAAATTACCAGCCTCTTTCTCAGTTGCACAGCTGGTCAGTGCTTGTGTAAAAGCAGAAGCATGGGTACATCGTAGTCCCTGCTATTTAAAAGCGTTGAGGTGCAATCATCTCAAAATGCCTGTATATTTACCCGAACATATTATGTTTTGGTATTTCTCTGTAGTTACAACATTGAATAATAGTTTCTAAAGTACTTATCACTGAAGTTAAAGATACACAATGACAACATGGGGCATAATATTATTTCTTGTCACCATGCCAAATCCTGGTTTCAGGAGTTTTGTATCATTTCAAATTGTATTGTAAGGTGTTCCATTATTCTGCCTATAATGCAGCCAAACTGGATAAAATATACTGGCTCAGCATCCAGCAAAAATGAATGCTGGGTTCTTGTTACCATGGGAATGGCGGCCATCTTGAGTGAACAGCCAATCACAGAGCCCTTCTGCCCATGGCACCATGCAAAATGACCATCCCTGTGTTTATTGATCTCACAACTTCGGACCACATGAAAAGGGTGTGATAAGTGATTTATTACTTGTATAACAGTCAGTGCATTTATTGGGTTCACATGAATGGTGACTTTACAAGCTTCCTGTCAGCCAAGAGATGCCTGTTTGGAACACCCACCGACCAGATGCTGCTGTGGCATTTTAACTTTAAACAGACCCAAGACTCATTCATGTTGTTACTTTAACAGGACTCATTCGTGCTGTATTTTAACCAACAATTAACAGGGCCCTACCCCCTAAATCAACCTCCTTAATATGGAATTTTGGGGTTCTTTTCTTTTCGGCTGGAAGGTGCATACAAGGTTGCTAATAACCCACCACCCCCATTGTATTATGGATCTGTATGCTTTGGCGGTGCATTCTAGGTGCAAGTGGCCCGGAACAGACCCCATGTTACAAAAGTGGGGCTTTTTACAAAACGTGGATTTTTTTTGGGGGGGGGGGGGAGATGGCGGATTTTAGAAGTTAAATTCAAAGTTGGGTCACAAAGCGATTTCCTTCTGATTTGGACCTACATCTTATTGCTTGCATCGGATAAATATTCTTGGAGCAGATGGTAAAATATTTTGTAATCACCTTGCCTGTACAAAATTTCATCAAAATATATGTACATGACTTCTGGATATTTGGGTCTGCAATGGCGGACATGTCAGAAATGAAATGGACATATTGAATTACCATGGCCCTATTATTAGACCGGAATAATGTCTTAATGCGGATTTATATCTGGGAAAAGATGATATATAAAGGTAAGAGATCATAATAGATATTTTGTACCACTGTTTTTTATTTCTTATTCATATGTGATACCAGTTAATAACATGGCCGCCATATTGAATTTGTCTATCTTGATGACGTCACAGCCTAAGACTCAGCTTGCAATCGAGGCTTGATGGTATCCAATCAATCTCCTGTATGTCTCGGCATTTCGGTTAAATGGCATATCGACCTTTTAAGGTCAAAATTGGAAGCACCAAAAGAAACCCCCAAAGGTACTTTTCTATAATTGTTTTATAGTAACAGCACTTATGTGTTAAAAAGTAACCACAATCCCAGGATCTGGAATTTCTAAGATGTAAGGCAATACGTCAGTTTAACCTTTCAAGGTCGCTCAGGGTCAAAATTAAAAACACGAAAACAACCATACTGAAACATGTACTTTTCCAGTAATTCTTAATAGAAACGAGAAACCTTGGATCCACAATTACCAAGATACAAACCATCATGTCAGATTTACTGCCATTCATGTAGTAACAATGCTCATGTGTACACACACGCTCCTCGATTTTCCTAAATCTGACAATTCGTCTAAAAAAGAAAGAAAAAAAAAAAAAAACAGGAAATACGAAAAAGCAATTTGCCCAGTGGTTTTGGAAAAGAAGATTTTAAAATTTTGCATAAAATTTGCGCCGCGTCGAAGTCAATGTCAGCCCTACTCAAGTCACGTCACGTCAAATTAGGGTAATAAAATAACATTATTACTGGAGTGTGAATAGTTGAACAAAATCAGTGTACGCATCCAAGGTACACCCACCCCACCCCCCAATAAGTTTGAAGTTAATCTGATACACAGTAATCAATAAAAATATAGGCACTATATGTGATTATCCAAATTGAAAACAAAATCGCTCACAAATAGGGATTCAGAGCCCCATCAATCAGTAAACAATTTTGTCTGACCATTGCACAACGAACATTTCCACCTAGTTGCAGCACAGTGTGAGAGACTGTTTTGAAGAATAAGCTGAAAGAAGCAACAAGAGGGCTCAGTGAACATAACGTCCACACCTGACTTTGGCATTCAATCCATGAAAAGTCCCAACCTATTCTAGTGGTACATAGAAGGGTTTCTATCCAATTTCGGAGATTTTTCTAGACTTTGCCATAAAATGAAAAAAAAAATGAAAATTCAAACATAAATGCAGAAGGATCATTTAAGCAAGCTCAGTGCATTCCCACCCAAGGTAAATTCCCATAAAATTTGAAATGAATCTGGCTGACGGTTTTGAAAAAAAAGGTGAACTACTGTTGCAATCCCTATATTGACTTACATTATAATCAATAGGAACGTTTGCATTTAGCAACAAGTACTCCAATTGAAATATTTGTTAAAAACCAGGACTCTAAGGCATCACCATCTCGAGTATAAGTTTGTCTGACACTTCCACAGCGTACCTTTTCGCTGAGGTTCAGCACAATGTGAGAGATAGGTTTGAAGAAGAAATCGACAAGAGTGAAAACACATAAAAATTAGTAATAAAAAATCACAGGGCCACCTGTTAAGCAAGTAAAGGTCTAGGAATCCCCGGAAGTGTCCTGACGCAATTCGCAAAGTGTTTTCAGAGGAGACTTTTCCCAAGATTTTTCCGAAAAATAAACCATTTTTTTTAAATAAGAAAAAAAGTAAAAACAATGGATTATGAACATTTGAATACATATATATTCAGTAAACCACCCACAGTACACCCACACCAAGATTGAAGTGATTCTGGCTGACGGCTTTGCAAAAGCCGAAAATGTGAAATACATTGTTATCCCCACTGACTTATATTGTAATCAATAGAAATGCATGCATAAACCGGTAAGTTCCCGAACTGATAAAAAAGTTGAAAATCATGGATATAGAGCATTACCACCAAGTGAATACCTTTGTTTGACCCTTCCACAAGGAATATTTCCACCAAGTATCAGTGCTATCTGACGATTTTGGAATAGTCGTCGAAAATAGTGAACGCACACACTCACACAACAAATTCGTAAAAAAATAGAAAAAAATCAAAATACCACCTGTTAAACAAATTAAGATCTTGGGATCCACAGAAGTGCCCCTATGTAATTTAGAAGCTATTGGCTAAGCGGTTTTGGAGAAGCGTTATTAGGTTTTTTCTCAAACATTAAAAAAGAAATTACGAAAATCAAACGTGGCCACTTAAACAAGCTCAGAAGACACAATCAGTATCCACTCCCACCAATTTTGAATTGATTCTGGTTAACGGTTTTGGGGAAATCGAAAATGTGAATAACTAATGAAATCCTCAGTGACTAATATTGGAATCATTAGAAAAAAAATTGCAGTGCAATTGCAGAACAAATTCAATTGTGGGGCCCCCAAAATTGCCTGTGTGCAATTTCAAAGCAATTGGCCATGTGCTTTAGGCTATTTTAAAAACATTTTGCCCAAAAATCATATAAAATATAAAAAGTCCAGGACCACATTCATTTCAACCAACTCAACAGACACCCACCCAAAGCACATTTCCACCAAGTTTGAAGTGGATCGGGCAACTCGTTTTGGAGAGGTCAAAATGTGAATCAAAATTGTGGTCTCAATTGGTTTGCATAGATATCATAGGTAATAATAGGAATCCATTATTAATTGATAAGTGCTCGAATTGAAAAATTCATGAAAAATCAGGGATATACAGTACCTTGTAAAAACTGTTTCACCTTTTCACAATGAACATTTCCAACAAATTTCAGCATAATCTGAGGAACCTTTTAGGAGAAGATATCAAGCAGCAAAAACTCTTAAATAAAAAATAGAAAAACTTACAGCACCACCTGTTGAACAAATTAAGACCTAGGGATCCTCCCTCAGAAGTCTGCCCATGCAATTTTGATGCAATTGGCCAAGTGGTTTTGGCGATTTTGCCGAAGGACAAAAATCATGAAAAATTCCAAAAAATCAATGGAGCGAGACACTTTGAAGAAAATATGGCAGACATCTAGCCAAGGTACATCCCACGAAGTTTGAAGTGGACTTGGCAAACGGTTTTTGGAAAAAAAATCAAAATCGTGAATTGTAGAGAGATGGACGACTGACCATCCTTTAACTTGTCAGCTGAGCTATAGCTAAGATTATAGACAAAAATCATCACTAGTTATATGGCAATCTGTTACTGTTATAAAGTTTGGCCATATGTAACAGTGAAATAATATGTGCTACGTCTGATTATTACCTGAAGGCATTTAGAATTTTTTATCCACAGTGTAGCCTGGATTTTTATTTGCACAATATCATACATGCAAGCTTATTTTCGTAATTTTCAATTTCATTGTACACTTAAAGAAATTGGAACTGCTGCCTAAATTCATCTGAACAGCAAAAGCTCACAGCTAGGAAACTTACAAACAGAGATGTTCATACATTCACACTGGTATCTTTACTCTGTACTCTCTCAGATCATTTAGTTATTTATCTTTATCTGATCATAATAGCAGTAACACCTAGTGGGGAAGCTTGATAGAGACAAGTTCAGGTACATTCCTAGCACGTTTGAAGGGAATCCAGTATGCGGTTTGGGAGAAGATGCTTCAAATTACCTGTACACCGAAGCCCGTGAGAACAGGCAGTGCACAGAGCTACCTTTGAAGTTGTTGAAGTCATGTGCATAATATTATAAACCATGAGTCATGAATTTTGGGAATAAGGCCAGAATCACAATCACACAAGTGTTGTCTTACGCCAGTGCTTACACACGACGGCCATCATGTACAATATCAATGTCCTGGCTTAAACGAGCACAGGCGTATCACTAGCTGATATCAAAAAAGTATCCCTTTGATTTTGGTGAATACGTGAGGCCAACATTTTACCAATGTGCAGTGATTTAGATTAGGACTTTTTGAGGACCACGTGAACACCAAATTCACCAATGTAGCCCTATGATTTTGTGAATTAAGCCTCGATCACCCATACACATTCCCGAGCTGGCTGTCACGGACAACTTTCATCACCTTAGTCACAAAAGTCCTAATACATATTGGCTCCTTCTCGAGTTATCGTGTTGAAATGAAATTTTACTGAACTTACACAGCAACCTTCGGAATTTTACCTAGTTAAGCCATTAAAATGCAATCTTAACCTAGCCATCATAGAAGTCAAGAAGCCCACCACCGTGCCCAATTTAGGTATATAAATTGTTCTCGGTTAAAACCTTTTTAAGTTAGGCCCTACCATTTCACAGGAAATTCATCAAAACAGGAAACAAATAAATGAGGATTTCATTAAAAAAATAATATAAAAATATCCATGGATTACTAATAAGTGACTTTATACCCCTGTCAGGATACCTACCTCTTCGAATGACCACACAGAGTCTATCTTCGGCTTAATTTTACCTTCGTAGTACATTCGTATCAATGACTCCATGCTTGATGCAATCAAGGCAGGTGCTTCACTCATATGCCCCAGATGAAAGCCGCACACCCCCTTGTTGTGTTCCATCATATCAATTGGCGATACCTTCATCGTTTTCATGAAAGTCCTCAGTACAGTCCACAGACTACGCTGTGTCCCTTTGACCATATTTGCAGCCCCTGAGAAACAAAATTCTATGAATCATCACAATTTTCAAAGACTTATTTACAAATTACCCCCCCCCCCTCAATTACACAATTAGAATATCTTAGGTTTATATGTTTCTACTCCAGTGTTGCATGCGGCTTTTTTTTTTTTTGACATATTTCTTTACATTTGACCTGTTATTTCAACTGACTTCCTCATGATAGCAAATGAAATGGTCAAACACTTACCATCATGCACTATGCAAACTGAACAGTGACCGACAACCTCACCTACCCGAGTTTTACAGGAAGGACAGACTGTAATTTCATATGACGTCAGATTTAATAAGGCATGATCCTGCATGGGTCAAGACTCTGTGAAGTTTTTGTTGACACTCCTATATTGTATTACACATTTATTATAGGTCTATATATATATATGGACCAGATGCTTGACATACCCTCCAAGTTCAGTCATTGTGGTTGACACTTTCCACTTAAATTGGCTAAGAGCGACCAGTAATGTTAAACGCGGTTTACATTTCCTCTTTACTTCATGTTTTGCTTTCCAAAAAAAAAAAATGATTAAAAGTATGGAAGTAGGCCCTTACGTAGAATATGTCTAAAGTACGTCAAACATTTTTAGAAGCCCTGAGCGCATCGGGTAAAGCTATTGGCTTACAACATATTTTTCATATTTACCAAAGGTTATAATTTTGCCCATGGGCTTCAGTAGACTGTAGCCCCTGGCCGTGTCTTCTGCCGCCAGTGGATCCATTACGATATCTACACCTGTCATCAAACAAAGGCAAAGAAAAGTTACTACGTGCACATCGGTGCCCGTGAGTAAGTTTTTTTTCAGCTAGGTTATCTTATAACATGGCCCGCTAGCCACAGCTGCAAATATCTGAGGTAAGTGTTATTGATTGAATTAAAACTGACCATGTATTTGAAAATGAAAATACATAACGGGTTTCTATCCAGTAAATAGGCCTATGTACCAAAAAAAAAAAAAAAATAAAAAAAAATAAAAAAAAATTGTACCAAAACGAAATCAAAACGTGGTCAACAAGTTTTTTCACATCTTCAGAACACTGAACAGTTACGCTGATATAAATAATGTTATTTTTCTGCACATATATTTGAAGATGATGAAAGTAATAATCTATTAGCATAGACAGTCACACGAGCATTTGAAAGCAAATAAACAATGAGCGGAACCTTTTACTATGTGTTGACACTGTATTATGTGCAATTAAATAATCTTGAATATCCCCCCCCCCCCCGCCAAAAAAAGTAATAAAAGTACCGGTAGGCTATAGTCGGTCAACCCTGAGTTACGGAAGGGGATTTCGCTAATATTACGTAAATGGCGCGCAAAATGCATGACCATGTATTTCATACATAACCAAATCTGAGCAGTTTACCTCGCTCTTGTAAGAAATTTGCTTGCTGTGTGGTTTGTTTTTTATTTCTGTAACCATCAATTTTCGCTTTTTTTCGGCCTAATTACGAACCTTGCCGGCATTTTAAAACTACCTGTCAATCACACTGTCAATCACATTTGCGCACGCCAACTAATCATTTCTTGGACGATATGGATTGCGCCAAGTTTTACTTGCGGCCGCAGAAATGCCCCAAAATGCGGCTGAAATGAAATACAAAGTGCATATAGATACCATATATGCCTCAAAAGTAAGGTACATGGATGAAAAAGGTTATGCTTTGGATATATCTGCAAGTAAAAATCCATTGTTGTAATATTCACAAAATCCGCTTCCGTAGAGCAAAGTTGATAGACTATAGATGCATGGGCACAGTAATCACAATTATACGATCAAACTGACCTTCAGGAGATATCCTTCGCACCTCCTTTACGTAGTCTTTGTTCCTATAGTCGATTGGGTGTGTCACTCCGCACGCTTCTATGATCTTGTGCTTTTGTGGGGATGCTGTTCCAAAAACAGTGACATCAGGCACTGTTTTACAAAGCTGTGTTGCAGCGATCCCAACGCCCCCTACAGGAAGATGAAACTTGTCTGTATATTGCTTTTTGTTTGTCTGTTCTATTGAAAGCGTGCTTTTCCACCATCAAATTATATCAAATAACAGGCAGTTGTATTAATTGGGATCCTGTGTTGCCACCTAGACTGCAGGAAGGATGGTATTAAGCAGGGCCAAATGAGCTTCTACGATACAGTTCACAACTTCGGAAAGCAAAAAGCTTTAGATTCTAAATTAGAAAATCCTTTCACAAAGTTTTAAAGCATACACGATGCTAAACATATTTCAAAAACTTCATTTGTTTGGTTTAAAAAGGGGGTTATTTCATAACTGGTACAAATGCCCTGATCATGACGGAAGCACAGTTCTGTTGCTGAGCAGGTTTGATATGGTTAAATATTCAATACCTCCAACTGTAAAGCTTACAAACTATTTGTGTATGGTGTGTCTTCGGGAGCACCTTACGTCACAATAGCCGCAGGTATGTGGCCTTCGAGGGGGCAGCAGGGTATGGGCGCAGAAAGTTGGAGGGCGAAGCGACTGGAGGGCCCCCGACTGTTAGCCCCCTCGGAAGTTGCTATTCCGAACCGACATCGTTGCTTCTAATAGAAACTGACTACAGGTGGACCTGTGGCCTTCCGAGGGGGCCAATGGGAGCCCTCCAGTCGCTTCGACCTCCAGCCCACTGCGCCCATACCCTGCTGCCCCCTAGAAGGCCATATATCTGCGGCTGACGTCACAATGGCTTCTGGACTTACAAATTTGCTGTGTTTTCTGCTCTGTTGAAAAGAGTATTAATTTACATGTATATATTTTCCATGTGTGTGTTAAATCCACACCAAAGTGTCAACCACTCCTTCAGCTAGTCTCCACTTATGACACAAACTCAAAGTATTTCCCATATCCAATTCCATCATTTTTACCTTGTAACCCTGTGTAACATTATTGTCTTTTTTCCCACATCTGATCGTTTGTCTGTAATTTTGCCCATACAGCTACAGTCTTTTCAAGGCACAACAAACCAATATGGCCCTGCCAAGATGTTTAATCTCACAACTGCATTCGGGAAGTTTTCATGAATGGTGGAATTCTAGATGCACATGCATGTAGTGTGTGTTGAACCTTCAAGTTGTCTCTATCCAGCACAGATTTGGTCACATTTCTCTTTTTAGCCTCGGCCTATATCGGACAGAAACGACTTTGTGTCATTTACGCTATTAAAATAGCCTGTTACGTTGCCTACATTTTTCTATTAAAAGCACTGAAGCAAACAAGACTCTTGGATGGGGAATGATATAACGGAGAAATCCAAGTGCACAGAGGAGAGTTTCATGTGCAAGAACATTGAATGAAACAGAAGATACAGAAGATTTAAAACGTGGATTTAAAATAGTGACATGAAAATGAAGAACGGAATGTCTTTGCCATAGTGACATACATACATACATACATACATACATACATACATACATACATACATATGTGTGTGTTTGCGTGTCTGTGTGCGTGTGTCTGTGTGTGTAGTTTTAAGATATGTAACCAAAGAATGTGCAATGTACATCAAATATATCATTGTGGAATATCTCCTTCATGTCAAGATCGAAAAAATGTTCTTTCGCACAAGCACAGGTGGCGTTCAGAATTTTACTTACCTGCCGCCATGTGAACGAGTACTTTATGTCCTGGTCTGAGGTGGCCAAACTCAAACAGAACGAGATATGCTGTCAAGTAGTTGATAGGCAGTGCCGCCCCTTCTTCGAAGGACATATGCTCGGGCAGGGGAAAGCACTGCCACTCGCCCGCCGTAGCATACTCCGACCATAGTCCTCTTTCTCTAAAGCATATCACACGATCTCCCAACTGTTGGGCACAGTAAATATAACGTTATGAACTGGATATGATAAAGCGGGTGCTTATGCTACTCGTTACAGACGCAAAAAAAGTGAGGGGGAGGCGTTGATTGGAAGTTACCAGACGTGATCTTGGACTATCCAGCTATCCTTAAGCACAAATACAACCTTCCTCTCATCCTCCAGCCTGATCCCATTCATAGCCAGTCACAACAAAGATTGCAATAATAATAAAAAAAAAAAACAAACAAACAAACAAACAAACAAAAACACAAACAAACAAACAAAAAAAAACAAACAAACAAAAACAAAAAACAAAAACAACCCCCCCCCCCCAAAAGCTGCAGACTAAGGCTACAATTCAACAGTGAAATAGTGAACATTTTACAATGTCATTTCTCACACTGGATCTGATCGTAGAACTATTGAAAATCGACTTTCCAATGTTCTAATTATATACCCTGTCGCGATACATGACCATGTAGAATCAGTATGGTAAATTTGACTGGATGTTTTTAATATTGCATAAACCCGCACGAGACGCAAAATATGTACCACATTGTTTACTTGCACATACTGAAATAGAGCGCTAATCAATCTTGCTCTTGGACAAAGTTACAGAGAATCCGATACGCAAAACAATAACATGAAGGAAAGAAGGATTAAGCAGATAACAGCCATGACAGGTAGATGTCTGATCACGCTTTCATATCCCTAAATGTTTACATACTGATTAGTACAAAGGATTTTAGAGATAAAACAAGCGCAATAACTTGTTCATTCCATTTTCCCGGAACTATGGTTCTCTCTCTCTCTCTCTCTCTCTCTCTCTCTCTCTCTCTCTCTCTCTCTCTCTCTCTCTCTCTCTCTCTCTCTCTCTCTCTCTCTCTCTCTCTCTCTCTCTCTCTCTCTCTCTCTCTCTCTCTCTCTCTCTCTCTCTCTCTCTCTCTCTCTCTCTCTCTCTCTCTCTCTCTCGTTAATCACATTCGTAAATATTCATCACCGTACCAAATGTATTTTACGTGGGGACGTTGCAAACCCGTAATGTTGTCCGCAGTTAGTACAATAGTCTTCGATGCGTTAATTGCTTAATGAGGCATTATCCAAATGGCCCTTAGGCCTTTTTAGCAATGACATAAAAAAAATTAAGGGAAGAGTCCTTGTCGCTTGATCTTTTACTTCAACTTTAGCAAGCTAAGTATTCAAGTCTACACATGATTAAATATTTTAAATAAATAAGTTCAAAAATAACAAATTTTGTTTTTATCGGCCGTATATTATTGGAACTACATAATGTTGCTATCGTTGTGCCTCTAATACATTGCCCTGGATTTCATCTACAGAACCAAAAAAGGTTGAAGCTGTTTCATACATATATATTTTCGGTTTAGCTCATACTTATTTATCAGTGCATGAAGGAGGGGTGGAGTGACGAGTGTTCCTACTCTTATCAAGTGTAGGGGCATCATGGATAAACTCGGACACCTCCATGTTTGCACTGGGTAACCAGTTTATTTTTTCTATTATTGCACAATGACATGCAACAAATATTGATGCAATTTTCTGAATTAGTATTTTGAAATGGGTCCCTTGTACATAGCTTATGTATTCTGACTGAAAACAATACAATGTCAGGAGTCCGACCTTTTGGGTAAAATCAGCGAAAGACGTGCAGGATGTCAGATACAACCGAGCACAAGACAACAATAAGAACTGAAACATGTATATATTATTCTAAAATATATATAAGTGAAATAATCGTTGGGTCTTTTGAGTTTTAAATAGGCCTTATTGACTCATTCAAGGTCAAGAATCTTGCTTACCTACTTAAACATAACTTTGAAAGATGTGACCCGGTGCAATTGAAGACTTGCCCTTAAGGCAACTAGTAGGCCTATTGTCCAGAACAGGAAAATTTTTAGACAGGCAAGCCCTACTGTCCGGAACAACAAAATTTTTACACAAGACAATTAACCATTTGGAGCTAACCAGACACGTAATTCATTAGATCTATTTAGGCCTCAATTGTCATATACATAGAGACGATAAGTAAGCTTAGGCATAATTGAAGATAATCAGGCCTATATGGTAAAACATAGACCTCTTCATCTTATAGCTATCTCAGATATTAAGCAGGTTATGAGGTTGACTTTAATAAAAGGATACGAAGTATCTGGTTGTTCTCTAACGAAGTCACATAGGACCTAATTATAGACTTAACATAGGCCTACAAGTATGTAACTAGTTTACAAGAACAGGCCTATGTCTAGGCCAATCATTCACAAGGGCGAAGCGAATTTTATTTATTTTATTTTATTCAGTATATGGCGGCAAGCAAAAGTGTCATGTTACGCTAAATTACAATCTTTTTGAAGTTTTAAAGCCCACAAACATCCTGATAAGTAGCATTTTAAATTCGATATATACCATGGTTAAAAAGAGCACATTTTCACACTTAGATCAAGCGTCTTTTTTGTGATCGATAATATCTAAATATTTTAATTAAAAACAAACACCCACATTCAGATAAAGGCGAACATGTTTCGTTTTATCAGATATTATTTCTTCATTACCCATAGTCTTATGTATATCTCAGTTATCACTTTTTTACTTTTGCAATGCTATTAAATACTTAAACAGCGTGTCCTTAGCAATAAATAGTTACATAATAAATTATGCTACGAACAAATAATTGTCTTGAAAAATATGAAAATGAATGTCATTTACCAAATTGTTACATTTGTAATTCTGTAAGATGATTTTTTTTAAAAAGCGGAGTGATTTAAACACACAAACTAGAGACCCAAATAACATGTTCTTTAAAAAATTTAAATGATAATATATATTACATCAGCTGGTATAGACTTTCAATGAAAATTCTTGTCAATATATGACCTTAACACAAGTCTCCCAAATCAGTATAGGCATATTGTGATATATCTCAAATATGTTTATGTATAATTTGACTATTTCTGTATCTTGATGCAATATATGTATACTGATTTGAATAAAAAGATTCCTGATTCTTGATTTTTGTGCTTGACACCGTTTGCTTCCGACTCCTTGGTTTCCTGAGACCAAAGTAATTATGAAAACGAGGCTAAGCACACGCATGTCCGATGTCATATAAAAGAAAAAATAGCAATAAAGTGAGTCCACAATGTAATATCTGTTTGTGATACAAGCAAAAAAAACCTTAAGTGTCCGAATTTATCCAAAACGCCAGGCTATCCCCATGTGCAGTTCCGAATGCTTTTGGTGGGGAAAAAATCATTAATCATGGCAGACTTAACTTTTATTTCGCCCCAGTGAAAAAAGTGATTTGGGTCCCCGCTGCTGGCCAGCTGGCATTCCCATCTTCTAAGTGACAAGAGGGGTCCATGTGGGCTGTTTACTGGACCCCACTTGGGCAGCCCACTGGGGCTCCATGTTACATATTTGGCTGCGGGAACCAAGTGGGGCCCAAATGGACTGGCTTGCCCAGCGGCATTTGAAGTCTGGGTGGGTTTTACTTTGGTCCCATTCTGAGCAAGTTACGGGCCTGTATCAGATTATTGTGGGTTCTGTACCAGTGTACGGGAACATCAAAATTTTACTCACAGGGTTAAATGGATTTGATACTGCATTATTATACGATTCCACAGCTTGCCTTTTGTAACGTTACGGTTTACAAATTACATCACTGAAAATGTAATTTACGTTCTGATGAAGATACTTTGTTTTGCAATATCGTCCTATTGCAATATATGGCCTGCTTTTGATTTGAGGATCTAATTCCATACACTTGCGGGTAAACCCTACCACCCAGCAAATACTGACCTGAACAGTCCTGAAATTTTTGGATACTGTCTGTAGAAAGTAGTAGTCAGGCAGCCAGCTCAGCATACCTTGACTTGGCTGATTTTTTTTTTCTCACTTGATTCTGTGAACTTATATAGCACATAAGCAAAAACTGACGGGTAAATTAAATTTACCCTTGAGCACTTTTAAAAATTCAAGATGGCGTCCAATTTGGCCGCCAAACGTATATTTTAGCAAAGCAACACTTTTTTTCAGTAAGCCTGTTTACCATTTTGATGGCATTTTGGTCGTTTTATGGGTTTGTGATGATGCCTGACTCAAATGAAATACTTGTAAGACTGTCAAAGGTCAAGGTCAAGGTCATATGGTAAGGTCAAAGGTATTTATAGGCCAGAAAATACTGTGAGATAGCAAAAAACAACACACAGTTCATGAATAAGAGTACAATATGTTTGATTACATATTGTGGTGTGTGTGACAAGAACATTTTGCACACAATGATGGATGAAAAGTTGGTAAAACAAATAATCAAGGTCCATTCAGAGATCAAGACTACTGGTATGTTATAGTCAGGGAGGCAAGGCTGATTTTTTGGAGGAACCTTGACTTGGCGGATTTATTTTTTTTTTTTCACACTTGATTCTGCAACTTAAGATGTCATACAAAAAGCACACTAGTTAATATGTTTCCAATGAGAAGTGATGGCAAAGAGACGGCATCAAGTGAAGTAGACATCTTTTGGAGTAGGGTCTGGAGCGTGCAAGAAACAGACTCAGAAGCAATGGACTTTGATATTGTTCGCTGGTAAAAGTCCTTGTCATATTCAATGTTCAGTGCCTCTGCCTTGATGTTTTTGACAACTGCATCAAGGGCAACGTCAATGTCACCCTCTTCTTTTTCATCAACTGTTACTTTCAGGGTTGCTACACCATTGTCTCGAACCATTATGACTTTGCCATACCCTTGAGCAGAAAGGATGACAAGGTCATTGATGTTTTGAGTTAACATCCCCAGCAAATCAGCTCACATGATTGAAATGCCTACTATTTCTGTGAAGGGCTCCTGTAGTTGAACTGAATTCCATATTTGGGTGCGATCAGCTTGCATTTCTGCAGTAAGCTGTCTTAAACCTGATTGGTTGGACGTCTCACTAATGTCATCTCGTGTTGACATACCCTCACCTGGGGCACACCAATGACTGAAAAATCTGCTTCTGTAGTGCTTGTGGTACCTTGCATAAGATGCATGCAGGTCACTAGGGGCACCAATGACACGCAGCCTCACTGAATCTGCCCACTGGTCACCTCTGGCTTAGCACTGTTGCAGGATTTTGTCCTTCACCTTCATTGGGTGGCCCCTGTAATCTAGTTCATTTGTGGCTACTGTTTTAATCTGGAAGGCTGGCACCCGCCTATTGGTAATTTTTTCTGTCTTTTTCTATCATACAGCATTCACCACAATAAATACAATTCTCTCTGAAATTAAACGTAGGAAAATCAGATCGCCTCATACGCTTAACAGGGGGTTGGTCTACTGGCAGTGATTTGGAACCAGATAGTGCATAACAGTGCTTGTGATAAAACACCTGCAAATGCTCATTCAAGTCCAGTTGTTCCTGTAAGTATTCATACAAATTGTCACCATAATGGACAGTGGCTTGTATAATATTGCCCACCCTAGCACCATCAGGTTTACTTTGAGAAAGCTTCTGCTTGGCTGGACATTTGCCAAGCACAGATTTGATGATACGCTCTTGTGCCATTAGTAAACTACTGCTAGTTCTACAGGTTACTGCTACGTCTACAGGCTACTGCTACACTTACAGGCTACTTCTACCGCTTCTTGAATCTACATCTGAAATTGAAGTAAATGAAAATAAGTCTACACATGGTAAGTACCCCATACTCCTTGGAAAAAATACCTTGACCTTGCAGTATGACCTTGAACTTGACCTTTGAAGACCTAAAAAGTGTCCAAGTTGAGTTGGGCATCATCCCAAACTTGTATTATGGCCAAAAACGTTACCAAATTTGGTCAAGAGGTTACCAAAAAAAGTGAAACCTTGTGAGCTGCGATGTCCCGCAGCCATATTGGCCGCCATCTTGATTACTTCAAAATGCTCAAGGATAAAGCCAATTTACCCGCCAGTTTATGTTTGTATGACATCTTAAGTTGCACAATCAAGAGTGAAAAAAATAAATCCGTAAAGTCAAGGTTCCTCCAAAAAATCAACCTTGGCTTCCTGACTATAGGCCTATATTCCCATCATATGATTCTCATACAACTATACCCTACAATAGGCTACATGTTCAGTCTGCTCTTTTGTCATGACTTCTGACGTTCTGTATTAGGCCTATAATCTTCACTTCACAAACTGTGACAAAAGGCTGACTGTAGGGCTATAATTCCAAAAGGTCAAACCAAATAAATTGACTTGTAGCCTACATGTAGACCTAGTTGATAATCATGGGTGCAGTGTCTTTCTTGTGAAGTCCGTGATAACATGCGCAAGGCTAAGAAACGATTTACATGAATAGGCCTACTGGTACTTAATAAGCATTTGATAATTAATTTTTGTAAAACTTTTGTTCTTTGGCATTCATGCTTTTGCCCATAATTTCTCAGTATTGAGCCCAACTTCTGCGTATAGGCCTACTAACCGCCAGCCACACGACTTCCTTACCTACACACGGCCCCAGAAATTAATATATAATAATATTACTGCGCCTACCTGCGTGTCAAATAGGCCTATATTATGTTGTACGAAAACGGTTCAATTCACTTCTTGGGGGGAAAAAAAAAAGTCCACGGCCTCTACAAGCCCGAGCTGAGCTGAGGAAGTTGTTGACCACAAAAAATATGAATGCGTGACGGAGCAGATTTATTTAACGTTATAGCCTACATAGCAAAATTTTGCATACGTGAAACCTGTTTTGCGCATCAGGGTGTCTTGACTTTAAGTTAACAAGTTTTAAGAGGGTAAATGTGCAGCTGTGACCTAGACCCTACCTTGTGCCTGGTTACCCCATCCCCCAGATCCACCACCACACCGGCACCCTCCGACCCCAGCACGCATGGCAGTGTGGGGTTCACGTTATAGTTGCCCATCCGTGCCATCAGCTCCGAAAAGTTGACTCCCGTCGCCTTCACTTCTATCACCACTTCTCCTTTCCCGGGGCGAGGGCGCGGTCGTTCCACCAATTTTACTTTGTCGTATCCTCCGAACGCAGTCAATATTAACGTCTTTGAGGTTGGTTTAAGGTTGTCCTGTACCAACATCTCTTCCGGACGACTCGAATCCATCATTGTTGATCGAACAGATTACTTACATTCACATAAAATGAATTTTTCAAAATGAATAATTGGCTGATGTATCGTCCTCTCGCTGCTGATCTGCGTTCATCGTGTGACCATGGAGCAACTGGTAATACCATAGAGGTATCCCTATAATACCTCTATGGTAATACTAATAGTAGCTCCATGGTGTGACAAACATGGAATGTCGGCTCGTGTGAGATAAAAATTTTCCTATCGCCACTGATATGATGTGTACCATTAATATGATCTGACCATACCAATGCTGCCAAGGATGTTGTTATTGGTCCGACATCATGCTCAGTTGCCCCTCATATCCCGGCTTCCACGTTCTATAAATGGCTGCGGCATCGTCTTTGCGGTGTTCGGACTCCCCATAAAATTAAAGGCATAATGTGTCACTGGACACTAATTCAATAATTGCTCAGCTAGTACGTATTGGCCTAGTACTGGTTGGCCTACCTATCTCCTCGGATCCATTCATTGTGACATGATGGAATAGTAGCCTATTAGTAAGCATTAAAGGTATGTTCACAACAGGGAGAATAATTTTGTCGCCAGCCCTGGGCGCCTATGACTGTTTTACGGGGACAGGAATACCCGGCCCTCTGGATCACGGGCCACAGTTAATTCTAACAGTGGCGTAGGAACCGGGGGGGGGGGGGGGGGGGGGGGGGGGCGGGGGGCCCCAAGCAGGGTGCACCTTCCGTGCACAGTTCATCACTTGCCCTTCCCCCCCCCCCCCAATAGTTCAAAGCTTCCTACGCCACTGTCTAATGCCCTTTTCACAGATCACACTAAATTCACAAGAACATATCACAATTACAACAATCTTTGTCATCAAAATCTTAATCACATTTATCGACAAAAAAATTATCACAATCAGAGATAGCGGCAAATTGTAAAAGTACGGCAAATTGTAAAAGTACAATCACATTTCACGTGCATTTATTTTTAACTTAACGCATAACAAGGAACTACCCTGATCACAAATCACGGTTAAGTAAACAAGCCCAATAACAAAATAGCTCCCCCCCTTAATATATATATATATATATATATATATATATATATATATATATATATTGTATTGCCATGTTGTCCTCGTGAATATTCCCGAAATTTTCAATGTAATTTTTTTTTCTTTTTTTTTTTTTTTTAAGGCATCATTCAATTCATGACGACTGTGGCAGCCCTGTGAGCAGGCTGCCTTCCGTGCTTAAAATAAAGTGGTCCTGGCAACTTTAGAAGTGACCCTGTGACCTTGGGAATGAGGTCACTGATGTATTGTGTAAATCTAGTCCACGTAGAGGACCACCAACATCAAAGTCCTAGCTTAAATAGGCCTAGTTTTAAAGTCATCACGTGATCAGTAAAACTGAGTAAATGCATGGTCCTGTGGCCTTTGAATTGCAGTGGAAGTCACCAATGTAGCCTACTATAGAAGTCTCGCCCTAATACGCACAAGTTAGGCCTACCTTATGCAATTTCAATGCAATTGGCCACATGGATTCAACGAATTTTTTGTTTCAATTTTCCAAAAATGAACAAAATTAGAAGGCTGCATGAACAGCCCGTGCTCAGCTGACCTAAGCTTGTCCCACTAAATCAAGGTTGCAACTGAATAGACCTGTGTTGAGCTTTTGCTTAATGCATATGACATTTCGAGGTATTTCCAAGACAGATGACTGAGCACCCTAAAAGCTCAGCCGGACTAGCAAGTCAGCTGAGGTAACAATTGCAGCGCCACCTGGTGAAAAAAATTCGAACTATGCGTCCCTATGAGTGTTCCTGTGTGATATCAAAGCAATTGGGTGAGTGATTTTTGAGAAGATTTTTTAAGATTCCCCCCCCCCAATAATTAGCAAAATAATTCACAAAAAATCCAAAATCACTGATGCATGACCATTTGAACAAACCTGGTAAAGACACACCCAAAGTACATTGCCACCATGTTTAAATTGAATCTGGATGACAGTTTCAGAGAAGTCGAAAATGTGAATTGGCATTAGAGTGCCCATTGACTTACGTAGTAATTAATCAATAGGAAAGTTGAATTTACCAATAACACACACACACATATATATATATATATATATATATATATATATATATATATATATATATATATATATATATATATATATATATATATATATGTATGTATATATATATATATATGTAAGTACCCAAATTGAAAAAATTATTGAAAATCACAAATCCACAGCAGTGCCACCTAGTGAAAAACTTTGTTTGACCCTTTCAAAAAGAACATATCCACAAAGTTTCAGCTTAATCTGAGTGATGGTCCTTCTGGAAAAGTCCAAAATATTAAAAACAAATAAATCATAAAAATGGGAAAAAAATTGCAGTGCAACCTGGTGAACAAATTAAGAACTAGGAGTCCCTTGAAGTGTTCCTGTGTGATGTCAAAGTGGTTTCAGAGAAGAAGAGTTTTTAAGATTTGCCCCAAAAAAGAACTGAAAAATTCAGCATGATCATTTGAATAAACCTAGTAGAGCACTAACCAAAGTTCATTGCCACCTACTTTGAAGTCAATCTTTCAGGCAGTTTTGGAGAACTCGAAAATGTGAATTAGCATTAGAATGTCCACTGAGTTACATAGTAATCAATGGGAAAGGTGCATTTACAGATAAGTACCTGAACTGAAAATAAATCATTAACAATCAGGAATCCAAAGCAGTATCAAATGGTGAACAAATTTGTTTGACCCTTCCACAAAGAACATATCCACCAATTTTCAGCTAAATCTGAGTGATGGTTCTGGATGAAGTCAAAAATAGTGAAAACAGACAAAAAAATCATTAAAAAAAAAAAAAAAAAAAAAAAAAAAATGCAGCACCACCTGGTGAACATATTAAGAACTAAGAGTCCAATGGAGTGTTCCTGTGATATCGAAGCAATAGGGTGAGCGGTGTTGGAGATTTTTTTAAGATTTTCCCCAAAAAAGAAAGAAATCATCAAAAATCTAAAATTTAATGGAGCGTGACCATTTGAACAAACTTGGTAGAGACCCATGTAAAGTACATTGCCACCAAG
>OZ026612.1:104527252-104567252 GCA_964020975.1 Hermodice carunculata | reverse complement strand
TTTGAAGTGAATCTGGATGAAGGTTTTGGAGAAGAAATCGAAAATGTAATTGTGAATGGACGACGGACGACTCCGCTTCCTCAAAGCTCAGCCTGACTAGGAACTCAGCTGAGCTAAAAATCAATGGACTGAGACCACTTAAGTAAGCTTGGTATAGAACCACACCTCATCAAGTTTGATATAGATCTAGTTGACAGTTTGAATTTGTTTCAGAGAAGTCAAAAATATTAGCTACCACTGCAATACCTATTGACTTATGTAGCAACAGGTACATTTGTACGATAAATACCTGAATTAAAGGGAATCATTTAACATCATGGACGTACAGTAACGCCACGTAGTGAACAGCTTTGTTTGATCCTTCTGCAAGGAACATTTGGACCAAGATGCAGCATAATCTGAGGGGCAGTTTCGGAGGAGACGACAATAGCAGGAAATTAAATAAAAACACAAATTTAAACATATGTCGCAGTGCCATTTGGTGCAGAAATTAAGGTCTAAGGGTCCACAAAAGTGTTCCTATCCTATTTCGATGCAATTGGCCAAGTGGTTTCAGACAAGGAAATATGTTATGATTTTGTTAAAAAATGAACCCCCAAAAAATCATATAAAGCCAAAAGTGACCACAGCATGACTATTTAATACACTTAGTAGAGACCCATAAAGTTTGAAGTGGACCTGGCAGACAGTTTTGGAGAAGTTGAAAATGTGAATATTTTGCCTTGATTTACATAATAATCAACAGGAATGTATGTAGTCACCGATAAGAGCTCAAAATGAAAAATCAGGGATCCACAGTAATGTCACCTAGTTTGAACTGTCCACAAGAAACATTTCCACCAAGTTTTATTATAATCTGCAGGCAGTTTGGAGAAGAAGAAATACTGAGATCATATAAATGTTCATTAACAGAAAAATCTCAGCGCCACCTGTTAGACAAATTAAGATCTAGGGTCAACAGAAGTGTCCCTGTGCAATTTCCAAGTAATTTGCGCATTTGGAGAAGATTTTGCCCTTTCATATTTTTCCAACCAAAAAGACTGTGACAGTCCTGTCCTCAACTGACCTTTATGGCTGAAGTGGCCCTGTGACTTTTGAAATAATATCTGGGTCGGCTTTATTAAATATATCATCACTTTTTGCTATGTTTGCCTTCATTTATATTGTTCAAGAGTCATAATTTTTTACATGAAAAGTTACCCTTCAAAGTCACTAAAGCTCAAAATTAACACCTAAAGAAAGCCCATAGGTACTTTTCTATTAGTGAACATGGACCTAGGATCCACCCTTTGTGAGATATGTTTGACCTTTAAAGTTCATTCAAGGTCAAAACTAAAAAAATCAAAAGAAAACCCCATGAGGTTGGTTTAAACATTTAAATATGTTTAACCCAACCCCATGGGCATGTTCCCATTAGTGTTTAGTAGTGACCATGGACACAGTATCCAACCATTGCTGATGTACAAGCCAACATGTCAATTTTGCCATTCACAGTAACAAGAGGCCCATGGGTCTAATGCTCTGCTGGCATTGTAGCTACATTGCACCTGTTCATTTCAAAGTTGTGAGTCCTCAAGTGGCTTCTGAACATATAAAGCTTATGTACGTTTAAAGTAAAAAATGTCCACTTTGCTCCACATGTAATCATAGCTTATTTGTGCAACTCCTGTGATGAATATTGTTGCATATGCCAAGACAACAATGACGGAGTCCTTAACTTTATGTCTTCAGTGACCTTGGTCGCTGCTATTATATACAATTCTAGCTTCGGGCATTGTCTATATATCCTATATATTTGGCAAGTCTAATCCAATTACTCTGCAAGATATGGAATTTTATATGTCAAAAACATTTTGGCTCATTATTTCCAACAAATTTTACGTGGTGCCGCTAGTATCATTAGCAACATAAAACTTTGACCTCCCCCACAATCCCACCAAATTGGTTAAGATCTGCTACAAATTAAAGATGCTAGAGTGTTCACAAGATATTCATATTTTGACCCCTATTATGCATAATATTGTTTTTGGTGGCGCCACCAATATCGAAAAGAACCTAGATTTTTATACCTCCTATAAGTCCTGAAAGTTATATTGGGCTAACTTGAAAACTGCACAGCATTGGTCACAAGATTTTCACATTTTGACCTGTATGTTACATAATACTATAGGTGGCACCACAAACATTGATGTCGACAAAGATTTTTATACACTTTATAACTCCGAAACGTTATATGGGCTTATCTCAAGAATTGTGGGGTGCAGAGCATTCATTAGATGACCCCAATATTCAAACTGGCCATCTGACCTTGACCTGCAACTCGGATTAAAAAAATGTTCAGGTTCAAAATATGCGCCCCACATACAGCTTTCCATATGTAGTCGGTTCGTTCAAATCGAGTCATAACTTTTCAAGCTATTGAAGAAAAACAATAAACTTGGCCAACTGCAAAACTCCATAACTACTTGGTCACAGTGACCTAAAAAGTAGGACACCAAGTACAGTTTTATGTACTGTGTGATCAAGTGCAATTTTGACCTGGATGCTCAATTCTCTTTGCCAATGAAATCAAGAAGTCATTTCTTGATATCAAACAGTCGACTTCTTCATATCAAGAATTAATAATGACCTTTTTAATATCTAAACGTTGAATTCCTGATATCAAGAAGTCTACAGTTTGTTGTTATATTGCTGACTGCTCCCTCAAATATTTCCAGAGCATTCATTACTCATCAAATGTATAGAAATTCTAAAAGGGAAATACCCATACAATTTAATACAAAGAGAAAAATCAATGAAGCAATGTGACCCTTTTGATACTCTACTACTACTACTACTGCTACTACTACTACTAGTAATAATAATAATAATGATAATAATAATAATAACAATAATAATAATAATAATAATAATAATAATAATAATAATAATAATAATAATAATAATAAAAACAATCTTTTCTAACATCATGAGTCCTGAATTATCAATCAATCTTCCCGCTAACAATATGGCAGCTGAACCTCAGGCCACTGACCCTGGCAAGGATGATTTATTAAGATTTATAGAAAGGTCAATAGTAGCAAGTAGACAGTGAGGATGTATTTTGTAGTGTCGTGTCAGCAAACTTTAGGCAGTCTTTGAGAAATTGATCAATTGTACAAATGCAAGTCCCCCCCCCCCCCCCCCCCGGGCCCTGCTTATTGCAGCTAAGGCTGTAGAAAGCATATCCTCTTCCTGCTCTTCTGCCATTTTGCAACTTTAAAATAGTTCTGCAGTGAAGGGACTGTTCATAGCATTATTTTGTCTTCGAATTCTTGATATCAAAATGGAGCAGTCATTTCTTGATATCTGAAAGTTGACATCTTGACATCAAAAAGGCGACTCCTTGATATCAAGAATTCCAATTCTTGATATCAAGTACTGCAAGTCATATTTTGGATACCAAGAAATTGACTCCTTGATGACGTTTTTTTTGACATCAAGAATTTCCTGACATGAAAAAGTAGACTTCTTGACATAAGGAAGTCAACTTTTTTTACATGAAGAATCCCACTTTTTGATATCAAGAAATGAATTCTTGATATCAAGAAATATTGGATAAATAGCAAAACGGTGCCCCATAAATATCCAGAATTTGAATTCTTGATATCAAGAATTTTAGGTCATTTCTTGATATCAAGAAGACTTCCATACATGACTATATTTCTGCCACTGGCATTTCCAACCAGTCGTGTTGGTCCTTTTGTTTTTAACACTTTTTATTGCCGTTAGACACCCAGGTTGGTTAGCCTCCCCATAATGAGCCCTACAAGTCGCTTCAACCACAGTTAGTAAAATCTCGGTAATCATATCTCCCCACTCTCTGTCTTGCCTTGTCCAATTCTTCTCCCTTAATATATACATTCTTGTGTCTGGTACTGTCCTGTGTATATAACTTCTTTCTGCAAATGGAATTTAACCTTATGAACCTGGTAGAACGAAATTTCGGCCCACACACACATAATTTGCATATAATTAACACAATAAAAGCTGAACAGCACGAAATATATAATGATATGTCTTGGTCTAATAATTAAGTAAGTTGATAATAATGTCTTGTTTTATGCCCTAAGGAGTGGGTAGATACCAGCAGGTGGCAAATGACCTTGAAACGGGATCAAAGGTCATGTGCTTTTCGTCTTTATCCAGCATGGCACATATAGCTTTACCTGCCTAAGGTTGTTTATCAGTCATAATTATGATACACATGTGTATGACATGCAACTGGTGACATAATATATATCAAAATTTGCTATGGTCCTCTGCCTATATTATCTGGTCTTATCTAATTAATATTTTTTTTTTTTATTTATTTGGAAAACCAGAAGCCCTAAATGAAAAATATCTTCAAAAATATGAATTTTTTCCTCAAAAATTATATTGCATCCATTTTGAACACCAAATATATATATGTATATATATATACATACACACACTAATTAGCTTGCATAATATTGACAAATAATGAATTTTACTATGTACATAATAATGTTGTTTGTAGTCTGAGGATTCCAAAAATATATAATATCATATGTTTTAAGTCAATTACAGAAGCAAATCATAATTTACCTATACATATGCCAAATAGATATGTGTAACCATGGTGACCTCCCAGAATTAAAAAAGTTAAATAGGGCTTTACCCTTTTCCAGGGTTCATACAGGTTCGTGAAAAGTAAATTCAAGGACTTTCAAGGACTTTGTCAAGCACTTAAATCAAGTTTTCAAGGACCAGATCCAGCAATAGAACACAACAGACAAGTTTAAATCATCACTTTTCAACCCTCTACTCATAAGACCAATGCATCTTATTCCAAATTTATTATTTATTCCAACCATGTATGAATCAGACTCAATTTTTGAAATAGGCAGTAGACTTTCCACAAACTTACAAAGAAGCCTATATGTGGATCATATTACCGAAAGTCCTTTTAAAGATAAATTCAATAGGGATTATTTCATGAGTTTACTGTGACTTATGTAGGCCTACAGCCAGTATAGGTTGTATACCTCAAATTGACTCTATCTAGTCTATAAAATTGCTACAACTACAAATGGGTGAAATTAGACCTGAAGATGTACCTATCCCCATGCACATTTTTCACAAGAATGCCCCAGTTTCTTTTCTAGGAAGGTGATTTTCTTTGTTACCTGTATGTTTGATACAATGTATTCGTCCTGGAAAGTAGGCTGTACATGTAAATAAGGCTCCCATAATTGGTTAGGCCTGATTTGATAAGAACTGTCAAACCTACATGGGTTAAAAGGGGTTAAAGACAAAAAGATACTTTGTAATTTGCAGTGTTACATTTTGACAAATGGAATTTGCCAGCCACTTCAAAGGAAAATGACAGCAGAATGTGATTCAAGTTCATAAATGCTAAATTTTGCGGAAAATATTCATATTCCTTGGCAACTTGCTTCATTGGGTGATGCTTAAAAATGAAATTCAAGGACTTTTCCAGGACCTTTGTCCAAAATTCTGGATTTTCAAGGTTTTCAAGGCCTTGAAAATGAATGTAGCAAATTCAAGTACTTTCAAGCACTTCAAGGACCTGTGCGAACCCTGCTTTTCCCCAATTGTTACTGTTGACTCATGTAACAGCAAAACATGTAATTTTGAAAAATAAAATACATGCATGTTTAAACCAAGGATGGTTACAATGCATGGCAATGTATTGTGAATCCCCAATCACAGGTCAATGGTATCTGCAGTTCTTACAGTGCATGAAATATGGCCCGGACAAGTATTTTCTAGGACAGGGTCATAAGTCAAGGTAACACTGACCTTATTTCGGACATGACACATTGCTATGGCAACAGCATTGATTCAAACTGGACAGTGTTACCCAATAGAAAATTTTGTAAGAAATAAGGAAGAGGTCAGATTTCAGGTCAGTAATTTTAACCAAGAATGCAAAGTTTGGTATTGTGTCTCTAATTTTCACAGTATAGGACATATGGCCTGCAAAAGTGTTCTTTGTGACAGGGTCAAGGGTCAAGAGTCAAAGGTCTCAGTGGCAATTTTGCCATGTGACACCGACACAGCCCTATTATATGCACACACCATGTTTTGTACCTGTAAGGATTACAGTGGTAGAAATAAAGCCAGCACAAGCATTTTACTCTAAGAGGGTCAAAGATCAAGGATCAAAGGCTGAGGGGGCCTCATTTTTGTGTATGACATACCACTTTTCCAAAAAGTATCCACACACTAAGTTTGGTATATGACAACTCCTTGTTATATGCATCAAGTTCAGTGAGAAAACTGTGGAACAACACTATGACATTTTAAACAGTTAATGTCATCCAAACTGTTACTTTGACAACAGTAACATATTATGTAAGTATATATAGGAAACATGGCCTGCACAAGCAATTTCAGACAGATGCCAACAGAGGTTGTTGAATTTTGGTGCAAGTAACTTGCATAATAGCCAACACAGAGAAGAGTGGACTTTTTGTGAACTTGGGAGTGGGAAGTGCTCTGTGTTTATGCAATACGCTTGACAGTTGTTGTCTGTCAGTAGTAACACAAGTATATAGAACACACCAAGCACACAAATTTAATATATGTCTTTTACATATGTATGCTATTTAGCAAAATGATCAGTCAAATGATAATATGTGTGTGCATCTCCCACATATCAATCAGCTGCTATGTTGTATCCATTTCCTGTGTACTGGTTACATTTGCTCCAGTCTTTTCCCGAGTTTTAGTTTCCTTTCTCTGCTTCTGTTTTTCAGTCCTGTCCTGTTTGTCTTCAGAGCCTTGTTTACCCGTGTCCTTGGGCCCATCCGTTCTCTTGTCTTCTGAACTACCCTCCCCAGCCACTGACTTTCTGTCCTTTTTCCTTTTCACAGCTTCCTGCTTCTGGTTGCTGGTGTCTGCCCTTTTCTTTTCTCCTGACTTCCCTCGTCCTTTATTGTCCGATATATTCAGCTTATCTGTTTCACCTTTTTTTCTTCGCTTCCTTGTCATGGATGGTGGGTCGTGCCCACTTTCCTCTGTGGGGCCAGCTAACATTGCTTTACTTTTCTTCCTACCGGACTTTGCTTCTTCTCTCATGGATTTCTTCCAGAATGCATCAAAGGAGCCAGGAGCTTGGTATCTGGAATCAGAATCAATATAGAGAAAGATTATCAGATAGCTTAACATTATTATTCAAAAGTGAGCTCATGCTTTGTATTGCAAGGGAACTTTGGACATTGGTATGATGTAGACCTGACCAATAATACTGAATGATTGTTCTGCAATACTATGAATCACAAAAAGATGGTGGCAGGCAATAAAGAAATCAACTTGAAAAGAGCACATGTATTGATTAAAAACCAGTACATGTATCAGAATATTATACTACTATAATCTCATTAAAGACTGGAATAATAGCACAAAATCACATCAACATATCAGCCAGGACACCAGGTATGGTCTGATTCATACCTGAAATGAGATGGAAACAGCATCTGGTATCCACTGTGGAGCATTCAGTTACACGTATATCTTACTTGTACATCTAAATCTTGAATAAATTATAAAATAGCTGGAATGATAACAGCTCACAAAATAAAAATTACAAAAAAAGTATTCTGCGACTCTTTGTCGTGTCTTTAACTCCATCTATTCCATTACAAATTTTAAATTACTAATTGTACACATGTGGGTTAAATGGTAATACATACATATGTTTCCAGTTTACATATCTTAAGGCGGAAGATCTGAAGTCAGCACCTTTGGATAACCTCTAATCAACTTTTTATAATTATTTTTTTGTTTGTTTGATACTAAAACTACATGCTCCCAAAAACTCAGATGTATGAACATAAAACTTATATGAGACCAGAGTCATGCCCGAGAGCATAAATGTCTCGCCAGCGTAATTCAAGCCATTCCGAAATTTTTTGTTGACGGATGGACGGACAGACGTCTCTACTATGATACACTTATGTAGAAAAACATGACCCATATTCATAAATATCAAACCCAACAATGACAGGAAAGAGATTCCAGAGTTACCACACCATCAACATTCATCTTCCAATACCATTGTAAACAAACAAATTTCACTCCAGACTTGAGACAGGCAGCTACCCACAAAAGGCAACTGGTGGTTTTAACCCTTAAAGGGTCAGGTTATTTTTTATACCAGGAAAAATAAAAGTGACAATGTTCATTGAACAGGGTGCAGTGGAAACAGTTTTCTTTGAAGCATACCAAAACTATATATCATTGTGATGACTGGAATGCCAAGTTTCATTATGTGCAATAAATTGCCAATAGTCACGTGACTGGTTGCCATGGCAACCACTTTAATCACTCATAAATGGCAAAAAATCATTAAAAATCTGCTGAATTAGAGAACAAAGTATCTCTTCATTTTATGTGAAGCACCCTTTCCTCCAAATATGCATGGTATTTGGATAACTGGAGATACGAACTTTCAGCAAACTTCGAAAAAAATATAGATCACATGACCTGTTTCCATAGCAACGGTTTAAATATTGCCTGTATTTGGCTAAAAATTGGAAAAACTGCATTCTTTTATAGATCTGCAGAACCAGTAAGAAAGCAGCTACTTTGCATAATAGTCACCATAAGTATTCATAGATTATGTTTCAGGTTAAATATTCTGCAAGAAATGACAGAAATAGAATAACACTGCTGTACCTTTATGAAAAATTTGTGTTTTCCCCATTTGAATATGTTACCATGGAAACAAAGTGTGATTGGATTCACAATTATATATATATGATGCCTTATACTGAAAGTTAGTTTGCAAATGTGGATGACATGCATGCATACAATTTACATGTAATAATAGAGTTATTTGTTTCAATGCAAAAGGCAAAGTAGGCCTTTGGTATTGGCTGCCTATCACAATCTCTGAGACAGACAACAATATTATCATGTGTCTGTCTGCTACCATGCTCCTTTTCTACCCTCCTCCTCCCTCCCCCCCCCCCCCCCCCCCCAATCCGTGTAAATTGACTGAGTGCGGAGAAACGGTTTAGGTTCGAATGCATGGTTCCATTACTGGGCCAAGGCAAAAGGTCATGTTCATAAAGTTTATTGAACACAAGTTTGACAGGGAAACAGACTTGGGGATACTTGGTAAGAGCAGGCATTGACTCAATCATTGAGTAACTGATGGGCTGAATGGCAATCTATTCCTATGCCTTTGCTTTGGGACCCACTGTGAAACCACATGGACTATGCATGGTCCACTGATACGCTTGACATCTGTGGGCTCCAGCCTCATTAAAAAACAAAATACTTACAACCTCACACCCAACATCGACTTCACTGTCCCTCTCCTCTACATAATCCCACCCTGCCCACTCCCGAATAAGATTAATAGCCTGGGCACTTGTATGTAATTGACGGACACCTGCAGCTGAACTGGTACTGGATGCTGCCCTATTTGTGATGTCACGCACCTCAAGGGAATCACCGGGAATCCCGTGAATGACAAGCAGAGACGCTAGAGGGGCGGTCTACATAAACAGATCGATGTGTTTCTTAGGGGAAACACAACAGCTGTCTATGTCAAGTTTGGTGATGGTTTATGAGTTGTTTACACAAGTTAAGCTAAGCCAGTGTTAGCCCAGCATAAAATCATGTGATTACCGGTCGTTAACGACCGGTCTGACCGTTTAAGGGTTAAACCGGTCCTCTCAACCTTAGAAATATTCTTCATTGAATACAGACTATAGTGTTTCCAATATGTACAGGCCCAACCACTCAAAATCCAAATTTTATAACTTTTTCAAAAGATAAAGGAGAAGTGGTAGGCATATCACTATTTTGGTTCTTCTGACTAGTTCGTCAGCTGAGTTTATAGCAAAAGTAGAAAGTAGGCCTATAACATATTTGTGATATCTATGAATCTGGAATATTATCTAGTACATAGTTAAGTGATTGAATCACTTTTATAGAGTATCAAATGCAAGGAGTAGACTTCTACAAGTCCCTCATTAAACAATTGAAGTTCTACAGACGGACGTCTCTATTATCGTACACTTATGTAGAAAAACATGACCCATATTCATAAATATCAAACCCAACAATGACAGGAAAGAGATTCCAGAGTTAACAAACCATCAACATTCATCTTCCAATACCAATGTAAACAAACAAATTTCACTCCTGACTTGAGACAGGCAGCTACCCACAAAAGGCAACTGGTGGTTTTAAACAGGTCCTTTCAACCTTAGAAATATTCTTCATTAAATACAGACTATAGTGTTTCCAATATGTAGGGCCTGTATTTTTCCGTTTGAAAATGAGTGTTTTTCCGTTTTGGGAAACTACAGATTCCGTTTCATTTCCATTTCACTAATTCTAGGGCTCGATTTTAGCACTGGTCAATAAAAAAGGAAAAACAGTTGATCTTATTGCCTCTGGAAAATGTTGATCCATCCACGAACGGCAAAGTGACTCCATATTGTTTACTATGTAAGTTTATAGCCTCCACCTACAGACGGCGCTATTATCATTGTACCTCTGTTGCGCATTATATCTATATGCCATGCAAATGAATAGTATATAGGTATGGTAGCAATGGGGTCTATATCGCGGGTGTCCGGCCTGTCGTTAGCTCCACGTGGTATCGATAACGCCGCCGACTCGTCAAATTTGGATCCAAGTCCGTGTGTTTTGCTTTATGCAATGGCATGTGGTGATTTTGAATTATTTGAGAGGCAAAATTCACAAATTCCGCTTAATTTCCGTGACATTTGCCGATTTCCGTTCCAAATCATAAATTCCATTTGAGATCATAGATTCCGTAAATTCCGTCCGTTTTCAGCAATCACGGAAAAGTACTGGCCCTAAATATGTACAGGCCCAACCACTCAAAATCCAAATTTTATAACTTTTTCAAAAGATAAAGGAGAAGTGGTAGGCCTATCACTATTTTGGTTCTTCTGACTAGTTCGTCGGATGAAAAGTGACTGCTTAGTCTCGCCAACAGCTTATGCTGGCGAGACAAAAATGTAGCTCAAAACTTTTGTTTATTTACACTGAAGATCTGCAGCAGTGCTGACCACATGGGGTTTGTTTGCATGGGAATGATAATGAACCATGTCATTGTTCACCCAGTCATTAGTACATGACCCCTGGACACCAGGTTAGCCACTGACAAGGGTCACTCAAAGGGAACAGGAAACCATTAGCCATGGAGAGAAGAATGGGCCAGTTCAGACTAATCAGTGCCATTGTTCTCAGCAATTTGAAATTCTCTATTAGCACAATCCACTTACTGGGCCCCAAATATGGATAGCGGCATGTGAATCCACACCCAAACAAGCCCAGTGTGGTTACATTTGATGTTCCCAAGTTTAAAAAATTCAAGTTTTAATCCACAAAGTATACTTTTTTTGAATGATAACATCACAGAGGTAAAGCTACAAGTTTTTTTCATAGCTTGCCTAATTGTACTTGATATCTGATTAATATTTTCATTGCATTCTTTTGACATAAATACAAAAGACTTTCATTCTTTTCTGACTTGCCCTATAATTCTACTGTTAACATCCAAAGATTATTAGAACATTTGGCCACAATAATTTACATTTTTTGGACTTGTCTGTTTTGCTACTTAACTTTATCTTTTGGCATCTTTCTGTTTTAATATTCACTATCAGACATTTTAGGCTTACATGTTTTCTGTTAGGTAAACCCCCAGGGGCTACAGGTAGCAAGAAGCAGCCTACGACAGTTGCATGTTTGCCTAATTGTACTTAAAATCCTGTTAAGAAAAATTGTTTTGATAGCATGTTTTTGGCATAAATGCTAATGACCTCCCTTCTTTTCTGATATGCCTAAATGCACATTTACTCAATATTAAAAAATTGCTCAAAATTGACAGTATTTTCTGAAGTGTCACAAACCTGGCACATTAAGTTGACAAATTGACTCAGGGTTGGCAGTTAAATAGAGCTTAATTGTTTGAGGAGTAGGTGTCATCATGGAGTTTGTTTTACATCTCTGGTGCAGGATGTACATTGTTGCAGTCCTTTTCAGGATTTCCCTTGGTTTGTACAGGTGGTCTAGCTGCAACTCTTTATTTTACAATCACTGGGACTGAATGTAATGCCTCAGCTTGTTTCCACTTCAGTTAAACATTGGCGGATGGTTTAACTAGGATAAGCTGTCCAGCTAGAAAGGGTACATTTTGGTTCAGGGGTAAGTCAAATTGTTCTTATCTGAACCTGTACTATGCAAATTTGGTAATTATGGTTTGTTTGACAGGTATTCTTCTTTGATATGAAGCTCTGCATTTATAAGCAAAACTTCATGTATTTAGCTAATTCATCAATTGCCACGTTCATATTTATTCATTATTATGTGAGTTGTCTTTGCTGAATATTTAGCTAAG
The DNA here is from genome assembly GCA_964020975.1 of Hermodice carunculata. Taxonomy (NCBI): domain Eukaryota; kingdom Metazoa; phylum Annelida; class Polychaeta; order Eunicida; family Amphinomidae; genus Hermodice; species Hermodice carunculata. Next base: position 104,554,834 of record OZ026612.1, on the reverse strand, counting down.
ACAAGGAGCCGCTACTCAGAGAGACATGTACAAGTAAAAGGCTCCGAAACATGTTGAGTACTTTCCCGCTGAAGACCCTTTAATTTATTTGGGCTAATACAGCCTATGTCAAAAGTTTACAGAGGAACGTGTGCAATATGGACAATAGAACTTCTATGTATATAAGTTAGACAGGGACAGGTTAGCTTATGGAGAGTAAAGAGTTCGAACTGCGGAATAGGGTAATGACTACTAGGAAGTGGTTTTGGACAAAAAGACACAAAATACAATAGCATAATAAAAACACAGGACAGAAGATGCGAGTATGTGTCATATTACAGCCATAAATGCAAAAGAATTGACAACATTTTCTTTCAACACAATATTTTCTAAACTGTTTTTTGCTCAACCTATGCAATTTGTATCTTTCCTCACAAACAAATTGCTCTGCCACATTAAAATCAACAGACATCAAAAGAAAAATATCATATCCAAGGGTGGTTCCAAGGCCTTTTTTCTCTGACAACCCCTTCCTTGGCTTTGGGCGGAATTTCTCGAAAGAAAATGAACAACCTGTTAGGGTCAACTTAACAATTTTATTACTTTTTATTTATGCTATTTCAGGACTCACCATAGGATTCGATCCTGGACATAAACATATATATATATTTAATTTCTCTGATTTTAATTTGAAAAGGAATAATTTTGTGTGTCTTCTGCGTGAGAAATGTGAAAATCCTGCCAAGTCACAAAGAATACTATAGAATCTAAGAAAAACTTACATTCCCGCAAAAGAAAAATAAAAACTATGTATACAAATCTATGGATGTGTAGTAATCAGAAAATATATAGGTTTAATGCACTTGTGAAAAAATTAAATGGGTAATATAGATCCAAAGTTACCAGCCTCACTGCGCACTGGCTACAGACGTTCCACCTTAATATTTACATTCGGTCCAAAGTTTAAAATCAGAGAGATAGGATTTTTCCTTCGCGTCATTCCCTCATAAACGCAAGGTCATCAGCTACAGCGGCAAATCAAGCACTATATTTTATGTGTAAGTGTCTCCGATTGCTGTTAGACATCATCATTTGTTATGGTTTTTTCTGTCCAACATGTTAACTCCCGCTACAACAAAGTGAATTTAGTAAGATTTTAACAGTTTTTTTTGCAGATTTTAAAGTGATATTTATTCAGATAAATGTAAATATAAGTATGGAACTCCCACATGTCGATTCACATGGATGAAATGACTGACTGGGGGTGATGGGGGCCATTCTGTTTGGGCCACTGACGTGGCTCAAGCACTACATGGCTTCAACAGCTTCTGGTCATTTTGTCCACATGAATCAAAATGCGGAAGTTCAATTCTTAAATAATTACATTGCTGGGGATGGCAAATAGAAAGAGAACATTGACCCTTTGCTCCCAAACCTGACCAAAATGAGCTGGTGGTCAAATGTCGCCTGCTTCGGTGTTTTCAACAAATTTCAAAAGTACCTAAAAACAATTTGACTGAGAATTGTAGATGAGACCTATCAATATCACATGTTCCAGGTCAACAACTTTCCTTGGCATGGGTTGGGCACTTAGTGCCCAACCCATGCCAAGGAAAAACTTTTGACTCGGTTTTAAATCAAGGGAGAATGTGTTAAACATCTCTGCTGTGGTTCAGTTCTGATTGTACTTTTGCATTCAAGTGACAAAATCAGAGATTGAAACATACTGAAAGATGTGCTAACATGAAAGGTTTATTGGTCACTTGCAGTGTTCAGAACAAAATAAGCCTGTATATATATTGGATGGATCAACTTACCCAGGTTCATTTTCATCTAGAGGTTCCTTGGATAGCAAAATGTTGATAACTGGAATATCTTTGTTTACTTTCAATCTGAAAGATTAAGTAAAACAGTCACTTATAGCATAATATGATAATGCCATACAAACTGTGCCACTGAACTGAAGGACTGGATGTATATGACAAGTCGTAAGTCGCAAACTGAAAAAATAGACCTGACGCACACAATGCCAGGTGCACTGAATTCTGCGATTGAAGATTTCCATCATTTACATGTAAGTTGCTGTAGGCATTTCCAACAAACCACAAACTACAGTTGTATAATTAAATTATGCTAACTATTGTCACTTGAAAAAGTTTAAGGCTGGATATCTTCAAAAACTATGATACATACATGTAAAGGCCCTATGATCACCTCAATTCACATGTGTGCGATGTAGGTGCATCCAATGAACCATAAACCAAAGTTGTATTGAATTTAGGCTAAGGAGGGACACTTGAAAACTTTTAATGGAGAATACCTTCAAAACATTTATAGATAGAGTTTCAATTCAAATTCAATTCATTGTGATGTTCTATGGTCACATTAAATGAACAATGAACAAAGTTCCAGCATTTTAATTATGCTTATTAGGTAAACTAGAATATCTGAACATCTTTGAAACTGTTATGGAAAAAGATGAGCCTCCATCTCATTTCATATGTACTGTAGACACATCCAATGATGAGTGGACAAAAATTGCAGTAGTTTAATTTGAATACAACTTTAGAAGGCACAGAGAAACATTTGCTGTTAAATAAATCTCATCTAGTTTGAAGATACAGTGGTCCCCCTCTTATAAGGCCGCCCTGAAGAGATGCCACCCCCTCTACAAAGGCAACTTCTCCATGCAGCAAGTATGGCATTTTCATTGCATTTTGGCCCTCAAGAGACACCACCCCTCTTATAAGGCCACTTTTCTAGTGCCTTTGGGGTGGCCTTATAAGAGGGGGACCACTGTAATAGAACTGCAAACTGCAATAGTCTTCTGTTGGTACAAGTCTATTTACATTTGTCAATACCACTGCAAATTTATATCACAGTGATGATTCATAATGTATAAAACAAATATACATGGCAAAAGTATCATTTTGACTTATTTCTGAGAACAATGGAAGAACATTCAATATTTTCAAGGAACCAGGGAGCATGGAAAACCCCCTGGGGAGGCCATTTTATGACTACATGGCAATGAAGCAGATTTGTGCAAAAATATTTCACAGAGAAAATGCACGGGAAACATTTAGCTTCATACATCCCTGACCTCACATCAAGTTTGTCCATTTGATGCAGATCATGTTATGCCACAATAAAAGAAAAAGTGATCCAGAGCCCCTGTCCAATTCTGAAGAGTGCTATATGTGCAGATCAAAATAAACTTGAAGCCTTACCTTTCAAGTCCCTCCAACTTCGGTTCCCAGTACTCTTCTACTCTGAGAGCAATATTAATGCAGTGTTACAAAACATGCATCATAGTGCTATTGTGCTTCAATAGAAGACGTCTATATTAAGTTCCCGCCCGAACTGCATACCTGATTGTCTAGTCTTGCTTGGTAAGATATGGCGAGAAATGGGTCGGTACCTCTGGGGACAAGCCGGAAATTACTAATATTTTTGAAATACAGAATAATTATGAAAGGCAAATGGACATTTTTCTTATATATGGCTCGGCAAGTACCAGAAGAATACCAGTTTGGCATTTGTGAACTTAAATTTCTCAAAAAATGCAAATTTTGTGAGAACTGAGCATATGGCCTGTCTGTGACAGTGATGCGACCCGCACGTCCCCCATGATCGCAGGTGTCAAACCCATGCTTTGTGGCGGAAAATCAGGGCCAGAATTTCACAAAATTTTGCAAGAATCTATTTGGATTTTTGTCAATTAGTTTTCTTTTTAAAGAAAGACAAGTTTAGGAGAATCTTTATGAGAATGGATTCTCAGATTCCTGCCTAAATTCTGGCCCTGGAAATTAATATGCATACTGTGTATTGAACTTCAATCAAAAACAATGACAAAACTGTTAAACATTAATGTATGTGAAATTGGAGATAAAGTACTTTTAGACAAATTGAGCACATACATGTTTGAAATTTTTATTAGGGTTTAACCCTTATTACTGCATGTCACCATTACAGGTATGCAAGATTATCACAAAGAATAAGGTTTTGTCTGGGGGAGGCCAGGAGCAAACCCGTTCTTAAAATATATACCGACCGGTTTCGCTACACCGTAGCTCATCAGGGAATGAGAGTAACGGCCGTTGGGGCTGGTTTATATAGTGAGGGGAAACACGGTTTACGTTACCAATGTAAACTTGCTTAAATACACGTCAAAGACCTGTGACGTGTATTGAAACGTATGATGACGGGTTTGATTTATTCGTCATAGATACGTTCCTCATAAAACAGCACTAAGAAAAGTACATTAACCCTGCCCCTATTGGGGTCCGGTATGTACCAAGATGACCTCTGGTCTATAATTCGATTTAATAGGCTTGGTATCAATTCTGATAGCCATTTCATTAATACTTCACGGCACGTTACCTTGTGGAAACAATTTTCACACAAGTGGAAATGTTGATGGGTAGGGAGCTCGGAAATGTAAAATTTTAGTATATCACTTTGCAAGTGAGCTCATCTACCCATAACGTTGAGGCCTAGTGGTTCGGTGGTACATAACTGGTGAATCCAATAGTGTTCTCTTTTGAGTCTCAACTCTCTGGTTTTGTTGAGACCAGGAGGCATGCGTATGTGTTCCAAGATCTGTATTTTGAGATCTGGGCTGTCATGACCTGGGCGAGCAAAATGTCTGCCCAGTGGTTGTGTGGGGTCTTTCTTATTTATGTAATAGAAATGCTCGCGCATTCTATCCATAAGAGAACGACCCGTTTGACCTACATACTGTTTCCTGCATACCTGGCAGGTGAGGAGGTAAATCAGATTATTATGTCTGCATGTGCCTCCTTTCGGAGTTGAATAACTCCTACCTGTGTGGGTACTTCTCGTGGTCCCACTTGTGTCCATTTTAGGACAATACCTGCAACTTGAATTGTTGCAGGGGTTCCTCTCATCCACACCTGCTATGCCTGGTGGTGGACGTGAAGGTTTTGGTGGATATCTGATCCTGGAGTGGGTCAGAATGTCTTTTAGATTTTCTGCCCTTCTGTAACCTAGGACTACTTGTTTCTGTCCTAGGACGGAGGCATTTCTGGACGCCTGTATGGTGCCCCAGTTTCTTTGTATGGCGTCCCTTAGAGGTGGCAAGGCAAAAAAAAAAAAAAAAAAAGATTATCACAAAACCCATCCAAATTTTACCCTGTCAAGACATTTCTCTTCCCAACATTTTCTGACATGTATTTTGCAGAAAATGCTGTGTTCTCCTCAGCTGAAGATACCAGGCTTACAGCCTATTCAACACAGCACTTGTCGCCCCATTCCCTTTTGCCTTGGCTACAGGGGCCTACAATGACCCAGACTTCAAACAACACATAGCAATTCAACTTATTGCTAATACATAATCACTAAGCTAGCATTTCTGTCAAATGATCAGTGCCCCTACTTACTTTTTCGGTTAACTATCATTTTCAATTCAAAGGTAAATTGAAAAATGTGATAATCCGGATATGTACTTTTGAGAAAAATAGGTGCATCGGCTTAAACTTTGCTGACATATAATTGGATGACCTTCACAAAAATTAATTTCCCTGAATGCAATCAGTCAGTGATCCTGAGAAAGAGTTTAAAGTCATCTAAATTATGCAATATCAAACTTCCACAGGAAACACATTTGTGGTACAATCAGAATCACTGGCCTTATTATATGTAAACATATTGAATTCAGTGTCTTTTACTGAAGTACTGAATGACCTTGAAAAAAGGTCAATGTTACCCGATATTATACAATGTGTGACCACTGGCCTAATGCCTACTTACTGTGAATTTTGTAGTTTCATCTCAATTTATTATCACAATAATGAATTGAATATGTTTTTATACCAATGATGTTCCAATTCTCTCACCAGTAGCCCCACATATCATAGACTTTTATCTGTATAATGTGTCAGTAATGATATATATTACAAAAAGAATCATTACCTGAAATGCATCCCCTTACGAAAATAGTCAGTCATCTATGTTATGCAATATGAAATTTCCACATGTATAATACACATTTGTCGTACATTGATATCATAATCCTTATTCTTTCTCAAAATATTGAATTTAATGTGTTTTCAGCACATTTCAGTCCATATCTTCAATAATACTGTAGGTGGCGCTCCCAAATTTCCTGGAACACTCCGACCCTTAGCCAATCAGCCAAATGTTATGTTTCTTGAATTTGAGCTATGATATGAGGCCTTGATGGGAGAGGTTCAGAGACTTTTATTGGTGCGACCGGTTTCATTTCTATGAACTCTTCAGAAACGAACGGAAAACCACTGGGGGCCTGTATATATATGCAAAGGTAACGTTCCATCATCATGCCACACATTTCTTGAACTTGGCTAAAGAAATGGAAAAACGGCTTTAATATTTTCAAATGAATTATTAAAGGACAAAAACCAAATTATTGTAAATTATGCCTGTATTTCCAATTTTGCCTTCAGATTTTTGAAGTCTAGATCTGTCCTTGAGTTTTGGTGCATTTTCCTTTTGTCCAAACAACATTCCTACCAAGGTCTGTGATAATTCACAGAGAACTCTTGAAAAAAAGGCATCCTCAAAATTTTCACATTTTGGTCTATATAATAGCATTGGTGGCAATATAAATACTGAATTTTACCTCATACATTTTATACCTTTTCCCAGAGAGTATACACAGTGATTTAACCAAACTTCACAGAATATTTGACTTCTGACCAGGAATAGCGAAATGGGGCCATAAAATTGATGTTCTTGTTGGCTGAAGGGTGCATCTAACTGAGGTCCCCTGCCATGGCCTGATAGTTTGGTATGTCATGGCAATACAAAATCGCATCTGCTGTTTATTTGTCTACCAATGAGTCTGCCTAATTTCTTCACATTCATTATAATCACTGAGCAAATTAATTAGGAGCATGAGTGATCAAGACAGAATGACACAGACACATATCCTCATGATCTCAATCTAGCATGTTTTTGGTAGCACATATCCAAAGGCAAAAGATACTAGCATATTGAATATAACAGCACATAAATCAAATTTTACACACCTCTTATAGGATGCTTTTGTTACCTGATGCAAACCCTGAAAAGAGAAGATACACAGTCTAACTATTTTATGTTAAATGAACTGCTAACTATATTTATACCTCTACATCATATTCACAGCAACCTTTGTTAAAATATTTATGCTGCATGACAAGAATAATGTTTGCATATCTTAAATTAATTCATTGTGGTTAAATGTCTACATATAACAGCATAAACAAAGGTTCAATTGTTTTACCACTGTTACAGTGGTATTATTTTATGTTTGGAACTAGTAGGACTCGAACCTGCAACCTTTGGCATCAGTTGCCTTATGCAGTGGGCTTATCATGCCTATGGAAGAAAACCATATGTATCACTAATTTCAATATATGTATATATATTTAATGTACTTTACTAACATATGCTAATCACTACACTGAAACATGGCTATGTATGATGTTTTTTCATCTAGATATGGTCTATTTCAAGCGTAATTTCTGACAAATTTATTTACCTTCACATTTCTCTTTGTTATCTCTGCACAAGAAATCACTTTGGGAATAGCATTCCCTGCTCCATTCCAGGTGATCTGTAGGATGTTTGGATCCTGTTTGATTAAAAACAAATATACAAAAAAAAACCAAATTATTTCATTTGCCTGTTAAACATGGCCAAAAGCTACATCCAAAAAAAAAAAAAAAAAAAGAGAAAAAAAAATCTGAATACATTGAAAACCTACCATAAACATAATAGTACCACAGAGTACATGGATAAAATTTTATTTATTTTTTCGGGTTTCGTCTTGCTCCTAGAATCAAACAAAAATTACATCATTTCCATTTTGGTTGATCTGCAATCATTGTAATACATAACTGTGACATTCAAGTAATGAATACCTTCGATGCTTAAATTTGTTACCAAAGCTACCATAAATTTACATGTTTTCAACGACATGATACCTCAAGATCAAATGACAATGTAGTATCTTTGTGTAAATCTTTGTGTCAATGTCCCATGTTTGCTCATGAATGCTTTTGGCAGGTAATGTTATGATGTGTTTTGATGCCACATTTGACCAAAAGATAGACCATCACTGACCTTTATTTTCTTCATGGCAAAGCCCATGAGGTTACGGATTTTGCTGCCATTGCTGACCTTCATGTGGACTGCATCATCACGACAGGCCAGATGTGTCTGTGTGTCAACCTCCACCGTCTCGCCTTTCTCATAGTTTTCCACTGTAATCATAAAGTAACTGGCATAAATTTAAAAATTGTGTACACCAACAGCATGTATACAAACATGTGTAATCACCCCTTGTGGGAGAGAACTTCATATATTGTATAATCATTGGTGATGATTCATCAATATCAAAATGGTATATAAATATAAAAATGTGTATAGAATGTCATTATTTGATTTAAGACAGTATTAAATGGCCACCAGGCAATCCTCATCTGGTTGTACGTGCATATTGCTTTTTGCGGTTTCCCCACCCACCCAATCACTTCACATTTAACAGGTCAACTGCATTTTTTGTAATTTTCAAACTGGCAACTTTTCTTTCAACTGAAATTACTCATTTTGAATCTTTTATGAAGTTGAAAGATATAAAAGGCCCTACCTATTTTTTGTGGCGATTTTGCTTTTTTCACAACTGGCGGGAAAGTATTTAAGGACAGGTGACAACAAAAAAATATTCTGAGGCAACATGTACCTTTGATAGCTTTGTAGGCCCATAAATAAAAAAGCATTGATGCAAGCAAATATTCTAAACCTCAATAAAATTTCGATATTGTGAACTAAATTATTGTGAAATAAACTTTGATGTTTGTGACAAAGATGTGATATTTCACATGCCAATACAAATGTCAAAATAACTTTTCACGTATGCCATGAAATTCAGAATTTTTTCAGCGAAATAATGCAGACCCACTGGACTTCAAAAAAATGTCTGAGATTTTTTGTATTTAGAATAGTTTTCGAAAAAGAGCTTCTCAAATTTGAAGGCACCCCAAACTGAAAGAACCTCAATCTTCGGAGTCAATTTTAAATTGTTATAATTCTAAAACAAACAAAGATTTAAAAAATCAGTGATAAGTTTTTCTTTTTTTTTTCTTTTTTGTCCTGTTGGTTTACATTAACTCAGTAAATATTAAGCACTTTGACAACATCTGTAAACAGTTATTTTAATATTGCATTTTTATTACAAATTTCTATACATGTATTTATTAAGCAATCAACTCTGGCAGAACCCTAAAAATTATCCATATTTGAAATCTTTCAATAAAGTGCCACCTGCTACATAACATTTCATATACTTGAATACCTGAGATCCCATCACAAATTTTTTGTTCAAGACCATGTAATGCGAATTTCCACTCTCGGCAAGATTACTTAGGGATGGTTCAACATTTTCATCATTTTTGAATTAGTACTTACAGTACGCAAGGGGGGAGGGGGTTAAATGGGTCTGTACACTTTCACAGGATATGGAAAATGATGGTCAATTTTTGGCCTGTTTTGTGCAATTTTGCTATGATTTGGGGGGAAAAAATCATCATTTTTAAAGTACTAATTTGGGGGGAGGGAGGGGGGTCATGAAATTTAGTACCCTAAGTACTAATTAAAAAATGATGATAATGTTGAACCATCCCTTAATATATATATAATAAATAAATTACCATCTTACAAACTTTTTAAAGGATATTTTGAAAGGGAAAATTATATATTGGAAGCTAATTTGAATGACAGAAGGGAATTTACGAAATTGAGAATAAGCGCACACCAACTACAAATTGAACTGGGAAGGTACACAATACCAAAAACCCCTTCCACCTTTAGACTTTGTGAATTATGCAGAAATGGTCATGATATAGACGATGAAATACATTTTTATCATGGATTGTAATTCACTTCAACAGGAATGCCATGACTTCTTCCAAAAACTGATGAACTTCACAGATTTCAATTCCCTGAACAGGAAACAAAAATTCTATTTTATTACCGGTATGTCATACAATTCCAGTGACATTGAAGTACTAAGACTTGTGATTAAGTTTATAAATGATGCCATTGCCATACGCACCCAATTATTATCATGCAGCAGAGTGACTAACTGATAACAGTACCGAAAATATAACTTTGATTAAACTTCAACCGCCAGAGGTCTCTAGCCACCAAAGCCATTTGGGACTTGCAGAGCTAGCCACACATTTGACCAGTGTGCAAATTACTCTAGGTCTTGGACCAGTAACCCCTCAAGGTCAGGTCAACTGATACACAACTTTTGATTGAGTACAGAATACTGTTGCTGTGTCTATTGGATGTTAATATCACAGAAGCACAGCATCCCAAATTAAGTCCCATCAAAATTTTGGATAGGAAAATACTTATCAACTGTGAGTTTTAGAAAGGCACCGCTACTCTAGAAATATTTTAAATTATTTGATAACTTTGTGTATTTTTGGAGACATATTTGGCGCAGAATGGTCAATCATAAAGGTAAGGTACACAAATGCACCTGTAAAAAAAAATCTAATCACATGACCCCCCATTTTCTTGATTCTAACTTGCTGCTACCAGTATAAACTTGAAGTAGAATGCAAAGGAAGTTGTGGTTTTACATTTCAAATAGGAGAAATAAGCCAACGAATGTCGCTATTTAACATGAAAGTGCATTAGGCCTAGGTTACTGGCCCAAGACCTATAGTTAGTACTTGGCCATAGACACTTTTACTTCTTTGTTCTCCCTGGTATATAGCCGAGTGATATGATATATTATTATTATTATTATGTCTCTTGTAATTGTCTAGATCATGTATGATGTAGGGCAGATGTTCACCTGTATTGAATTTTTGTCAATAAAGAATCTGAATCTGTAATAAATTTGATGGTCAATTTCCTCTGTTTTTCATCCAGCAAAGGAGGAGGTGTAGGTTGGGGTGACATAGTGGGTTAGGGAAACCGAGTTGAAGTCTAGGATCGAAGTTGCTTCACTTCGGTGCCGAGCCTCCTTGGGCCCAGGCCTTGTCAAAACAAATGTTGTGTCTGTTCAACAACAACGGGGAGTGTCTCACTACAGTGGTGATGCCGATCGGTAATGGTTTGGTAATTGGTATGGACTATGCCTATGGCAGGCTGGTAGCAACACACTTACTGTCAACAGCTTTCTTCTTTTCCTGCTCCTCTCCCGCTCTAAATTAACGCTGCTAAACCCTTTCAGTACATAGAACAGCAAGTAATCAGAAAGTATTAGACGTTATCCTATGCCCAATCCAGTATCCTTGCCTGCGTAGACAGACTTTATTCTGAAAGTGATGTTGGCGCTCTACTGATAATCAAAAGGAGCCAGAGTCTATCTACGCAGGCAAGGACCCCCCCCCCCCCCTCCCCCCGAGTCTGTAAATCCTCCCTTGACCCGTATTTATCATAACTTAAGAAGACTGGATTCTCAAAACAACTTCAAAAGCACACTGTATAGCGTTGAATCTGAGTTAAGTCTTTAACAACTAAAAACTTGCTTCCTTACTAGTCTTGGGTCCTTGCTGTACTCTGAGTGACACGACAGATGTTCTAGTACAATTGGGATTTTGGTGCTCAAGAGCGAGCATGCAATTACTCGCTCATTCCAAATCCAGTTATTGGCAGTCTAACCCACTGACACTGGCACTGTTTCCTTCGGAGAAATATCCAGCAGAGTAACAGCATCACTCCATGCTCTGTGGAGAAACGGGAGCAGCATGTGGGTAATCCTTCCAGTAGGAATCCGCATGTACACCAAAGAACACCTAAAGGTACATGAAATCACCGGTATGGCAGGAAACATCAGGCAGGCTCCAAAGGAAAGCACCGGGAAGGTTCATTAAAATAGCGCACCGTGGCACGTCTTATTCAGCATATAAAGGTGATCTGTCAAGCGGAAAGCAATCGATTGCATATAACAAGTGATTAATAAGATAAGGTAAGAATAAAAGAAAATCATCAATAAATCAACCAAATAATTGTTCTTCGTGATAATAAACCTTCAAACGTTCCCTGGGATCATTTCAATCATGATTTCAGGACAAGAAATTCTTAGACATATTCATTATTTTAGTGAACCCTACAGTTAATCTTTGAGAATAATTTTCAAAATATATTTAACCTTTGATTTTTCCCCAATTCGACTGTTCATAACATTTCTTTCATTCATTTAGCCTTTGAAATTACCCAAAATCTTCTCTTCACTACTCCATATAATCTGTCACTTTTTAATTTAATTTAAACGTATATATTCCATTTAAATCACCCTATAGTACATTGACATGCTACTATAGTTGGGTTCTCCAGAGCGCAGAAAATGGAGAGACACACGAAATGTGTACACAACACACAGGACATATAATGTTACCATTTCTGTGTAGAGAAACAAAAGTAGGGATACAATTTATATTGTTATGCACTAACATATCCATAATCATAAATCATATAATACTATATTGCATGAATGTAGAACAAACATTCAGATCACTATAATAGAAAGCAGAGCAAACAGTCACACGAGGTCCCAAGCTAACAAAAACGGAGGGAAAAAAAGCCCTGCTATTGCTACAAACATATTTGATATAGTAATCTTCTCGTGTCCACATTGCACTTTTGGAACGTTTCACAGATTTGAACATTTAAGGGATTCGATCATTCCCTGGTACCCAAGAGAAGAATTTCGATTAATCTGATACTTACAAGGTGAATAATCAGATTAGAGTGGACATGCACCTGGATTCAAAATTGGAAAGATAGAGAGGAAGAGATTGTTTCTTGGTACATAGGGCAGAAAAAGAAAAAGTGCTCATGATCTTCAGTAGGATAAGTACAAGAGCAGTTAGGGTCTGGGATGACGTAAACTTTAAAAAGATCAAAGTTATAAGCCTGGAGTAGCCCAGTCGTAGTTGGGTATGCCTAATATTGGCAAATCTGTTACCATGGAAAAAGTAGTCAGGGACATCAGCCACGCCAAGGAAGGTTGCTTTAAGTTTACATTTAAATATTTGAAGCAAATTGAAATTCAGATCTTAACTTGTACATCTAAAAGTGTTCATAGCCTACATTTGTAGTAAATTTTTGAAATTGAGTTTATCAAACCAAAAGGTCCAAATATGCTTTTCACAATTATGCAAATAATTGCCATACATAAGACAGGAGTATGGTTAGACAAGTTGATTTATTCACAATCTAAATTCAGTGAGACACTGTTGAGGATTTGATGCCATACACCGTAAAATATAACGTATGAATACGCATGTCAAATAAAATAAGGTATACAAACAGAAGGACTAGATTGGTGTAAGAGCAGAAATTTATCACAGACCATATACAAGCAGGAAAATCCCCGAGGAGGAATCTTGCCAAATTACGTAAATATGAATAAAATTTTAAAAAGGAACCCATTGCCAAATACGTTTTCAATTCAATCCTCCTTAATATTATACAGAGAACACATCATGTACTCATTTACAAAGAGGTATAGATAATATGGCATAGTAACTGATGTTACAAAAAATGCGCAAAATGGGCCGAAAAAACACGACAATTTGTGTTTCGTGCTACTCTAACTCACATTGCTATATTTGTCAGCACGACAAGTGAGAACAGTTCTATCATCAGCACATAAATTTCTTTTGAGTATTTGAGACTGATGCTCAAAGCATTTACATAAAGAAGGAAAAACAGCAGACTCAGGATTAGCACGCCAGTATTGATTTCCAGGGGTTTCCACTGATGCAGGCCACTTGTTTTCTGTCTGTAAGGTAGGACCTGAAACAATACAAACATCTCGCTTATATACTATAATGTTCAAGACGTTTTATTAAGCTGATTTAAAACCAGTGTTGTGGTTGACAGTGTCAAACGCTGTCTTGAGATCAAAGGTAAGAAGAACAACAACTTTCTTCTGATGGGAAGTAGCACATGCATATAAAATAATGATTCTATAAGCTAAATGCAAAATGAGTTGTGTTGAAAACTAAAACTGGACTAATACATCGAGTTCCCTGCATAGGATGCACATCACACGTAAAAATACACAGCCATCTGAAGGGAACCTTCAGGTGATTTCCCTATGGAGCTATCCACTTGATTAGGTGCCTTCACGTGGTAACACTTCAGGTGGTGGAGATGGCGCTACTCTTCTTCAATGAATAACACTAGGCTATTCACTTTAAGACCTTGTAGTGATTTAAGCCACTAAAAACACATCAAATTAGATATATTTGGAATTGTTATTGTCTTTATATTTCACGTAATTTTGAATAAAGTAATTGTTTTCGAAACATATTTATATCTGGTAATAAATCTGAATACCCTTCCAATCAGATTTCATCAGAGACACCGAACTTTGTGAGCGCTTTGTCGACTTAGTTTTTAACTGAGTTGAGTCTCAAACTCACTGAATATGAAGTTCCATATTATGTCAACAGGACAGCGTTTTCATATTCTTAAAAACGCATTCTAACTTTAATTTTACACTACTTTGAAATTTAGAATTTAAAAAGCTTTGCATTTTAATCCACATATTGGCACTGACACTTATGAAACAAAGCTACTGTTAACTTTATGAAAAAAAAATCGAGAAAAGTATCGTGGAAAACATACTAAACTTGATATCCAGTCAGTTTTGGATTGGAAAATGATAAGTTTTCTCAAAAGCTCTCGCAAAATTTAGTTCCCCCGATCAAATATGCTTGTGTGAGAATGTTTATGTTTATTGGCATAAATGACCGCATGTATAGGGAGAACTTTTGTTCCCTTAAATCGACAAAAGTCTGGAACAATTTACCTGAGCCTGCTATGCGGGCAGAATTACTAAATCCATTTAAATCCAACCTAGATAAACATTTCAATAATCATCCATTAATGTGGAATTATTAGTTCCAACACCCTTACATAATCAATTAGGGAACAAAAATTAACTCAAGATATGGACAAAGAGGCTCTAAAGCCTGCATCCATTATTGTATTGTAGATTCAAGATTCAAGATTCATTTTATTTCAACATTATCTCATAAATATCTCAAACATATGGAAAAAATACCATGTATCGTTTATACTAAAATATTGTTAGGGGAGACCTCCCCTAAGGCCATTAAGCTTCTGTCTGGGTGGCCACCGAATTCTAAAGGGCAGTTCCATGGAGATAAAGATTGATTTTACAGTCTAGTTTGAAAGTAAAACTAAGTTCAATTTTAATTGCGAAATTTCGTGACAGAGTCATCAAAAGCTTAATTAGTTTTTGAATGAACATTTCAAACTAAAATATAATAAAGTGGTATCAGGATGATATAAGCTATTGGCACTTAATAATTTGTGTATCATTTTGTTGTGCATGTCTGTTGCGTGTGTGTGTGTGTATGAGTGTGTATATGAGAATTTACATCATAAAAGCGTATTTGAGTAAAAATCCACTGTATGTACATGTACCTCTAAGTACGTAGTGAAAAAGGAGTGGGAGACCTGAGGCCAGGCTGGGCTGGGAAAACCACTGCCCCACCCAATGTTTTTTAGGTGGCGTGTTTTGGGGTAGTTCGTGGCACCGAAGCTAAAGGTTACCCTGTGTTCTGCCACCACACAAGGTATACTGCCATTCCCCATTATATCCCCAGTGACCAGCCTCTCACGGTAGGTGCTCAGTGTCCCTTACTAAATTACATTGACTATGTCAGGTTGATTACATATATAGCAATCCACTATGGTGCAGTTAACATAATTTTGCTCAAATATGTATTCTTTAATATTTTGTTTAAATGTAAGAAGGCTATGAGTTTTAGCATTTTCGAGTAAACTTTGGGGCAGTGAACCTGAATTTATCAATTCAGGTATTTTGAACCTAATGCAATTTCTAGTATTTCTTCTGTTCGTTCTTATAATAGGTATTTGGGGCCTCAGAAGTGGTAGATCAGTATTTTGATCACTGTTCCTTAAATGGCTTGGGGCTCTTATAGTTCTAGAATTAGAGTAATAATTTATTACATTGAATGGTAGATTTTGAAGATAAGATGGTAATCTATTGTTGTAAAATTTATGATATATTTTCCAACATGAAAGTTTAAATAAGTCTTCAACCTTTAAGTTCTTAGTTTTTTTTTAAATATTATTTGTGTAGGCTGTTATATTTAGACTTTGCAACTGCTCTAACTGTATAGTATTGTATTGTATTGTATTGTATTGTATTGTATTGTATTGTATTGTATTGTGGGGCTATGTGTGTGTGTAAGTATCAAATATATGGTTGACTGGCCTATTTCCGATATGCTCAATTCATTAGAGCTTTACTAAATCACACTCGATCGAAGCAAATTTTCGTCACAAATTTTAAGGCTGCTAAATGGGTAATCATTACAATGTCATTTTTCATGATCTGTAATATTTAAGGATATTAATTAATAAGTTAACCGAAGTTATGTTTTTAGCTGCAAAGTTTGACATGAGCTTCCACCGAATTGGTGACAATTTCCAACAGAACCCTAATTTCAAATAGCAGATGTTTTGAAATGCATGATAGGTTATACAACTTAAAAAATATTTTCAACTGCATTTTAAGAAAAGTTTTGACTTTTATAGCATTTGAAAAGTCAAAAGAGGCCGATTGGAAATATGAGATGGTTTAAATTTGCTGCATTGCTGTTATTATGTCTGAGATAACAAATAAACTTAGACTTGTGGTCAGTGCTGTAAAATAATGAAAGAATTTTATAATTCTCTGTGTCAGACTTGATCAATTTATCCTATCTTTAACATTATAGCCATTAATTTTTGGACTAGTGTTGCCAGTTGAAGAAGGGGAGCTTTAGTACCTCCACCACATTAAGCGCTTATCTTCATCGTTCAATGGGCACCGACAGGCCCCGTGTCGGTAGCGTCCTATAGCATGGGGCCAGAGCCTGTACTTACGGTAATTTTCGCAGTTCTGTGAAGCCAGTCCAGGTTACAAGTCAATCTTACGGCCTTGAAGGGGTTCCCTCGTGACGTCATCACTTTTGCGGCACATTCGAAGGATGTAGGCAGCCAGGAAAACCGCAGATTTGCTGCTTCATTGGTAATTATTTTGTGGCATTTTATGCAGGAATATCCATCGTGATACTTTTCAGATGACCAAGGAGTGATTAGTGTTGCTCAGGGCCATAGCCGATGGACTGGAATTGGAAAAAACAGCATTTTCACGTGGTGACACAAAAGAATATGGCGGGGGCATGGGTGACCTAGTTTTTCAGGGATACACCTATTCGGTTGAATGTGCTGTTTTATCAGTAATGCGAAAACAAAACAAGTGAGGATTTCTGTTAACCCTGCTTCGACTTTGGATTGCAAAAGTTTGCCGTTCTTCAAAATCCAACACATCCTGTAGTTCACTTGCTGTGACACTTCAGTGATTTTCTGTAGTAGCGCCTTATTCCGTCAGCAAATCGGTGGTGGATTGTGAAGAAGGCTAGAAGCTCTCCGTAAAAAGCCAGCGCAGCTTTAATCCTTATGGGTATATATAATGACGCCTTTGAAAAGATACACCATTTTTTTGAGTGTTATCAACGAATCTGAGCAAAAAGACGGGCTATTAACAGCACCGACACACACCTGTAGATCAACAACACTCTTTTTGTGTGTGTATATGTGTAATGACCTTTGCCGGAAAACAGCAGCCTGGTGGACGGTCGCTCCTCCAGGCAGGGACACACCCCAAGTTCCTCTGAAATCTATCCTAACAAAGTAATTTTGTTAAGCAGAGACAAACACAGTACAGAGTTTTCTGTTTGCTCTTGCAGTATACTAAATTTTGGCTTCTTAAATGCAGTGAATTCAATATTTGTGAGCAGCAACTTTGAAATTGTGCGTAGTGGTAAATGTGGGTTGAAGATCCGCCAACACCAAGTCTGGGCTGGCAACAGGCCTGTAGTGGTTATAATGGGAGTTGCGATCTAGAACGCCTCCAGGAGCGACCTGGTGTCGTGGTGATGACACTATCTGAACACATTAATAACGGTAAAATGCAACAAATGTTAATATACTTTGTAATATTTATTTAGGTTACCCTCAAGCCTGTCAAAGTTTTTCTTTTCTGCAGAAACCAATTTCAAGCCCCAGAAGTGGGTTTGCCAGGCCCAGCTTCTAGTGAGGTTTCAACAATGTGAGTTCGCTATCATTGATCACACTTGATTGACAACGTTTTCTGAATAGACATGAACGTATTATTGATATAATTTCCATAATGCCCAATAAGTTTGAGACTTTGGTGTACATGAAACTGTGGAAATTTCACAGGATGCATAAAAATTGCATTATATGCAATGGCACTCCCATGGCAAAAAATCTCCTTCACTGGTTTGCCGTGAGAGTTTGACCATGATTTCAAAACAATACTGTCCACTCTGCAACATCATGGTACTATTGGTAGGAACAGATCATATAGGTACTTAACCATAAGAGCTCGCTTGCGCTCCCTATCAGACTACAGGTCCGATTTACTGGTACTAGTACTGTGTTAAATGTACATAGTCATAGAACTCAGAATTAGGCCAGTCACTGGTCCTGACTATGCAGTGGTCCCTCCTGTAAAAGACCACTCTGTTGGGAGACCACCCTCCTTTGAAAGACCACAATTATTAGGTCTTTGAGTACTTTTTGTTATTTGTACCTCCTTTGAGAGACCACCTGCTTTATGTGACCACCTTTTGGGGGGGGGGGAACTAGGGGCAGTCTCTCAAAGGAGGGACTACTGTAATGATCTGTTGATCCTGAAAGTTGACAATGGAAGTCACCAATAAATTCCCCACTTGACATCCATTCATCACTATTTTGTTTAAACATATTTTATTCAAGAACAAGTGAGAAACAGGCAGAGCCTATATAAATCTCTTGCGCGTAATAAAAAAATGTAGAAGGTACAGATATTGAGCATTACAATTTAAGGGTTTGGATCACACCAACATGACACAATACAACATACAATACTCAAATAAAAAAAAGGGGTAAAATACACAACACAGGACTGTATATTCAGCGAAGGCAGTAACATGTAGGAGATGAGACATAGCACATTTACGGGGCAGGTAGAGAAGAGTAAAGGTTGAGAGAAATAAGGGAAGAAGAGGAATTTAAAGTAAAAACTACTTTTCATTTGTAGGTGTACTTGAGAATCCATGTGGTTCAATAGACTGATTGCATATGATTGATTCCCGATTTCAACTTTAAAACTGAATTTAGAATAATCTACGGTGGTCTAAATATGCTGGAGTGTATAATAAAATTTTACTTTGTCTGGAAAATGTATTTATTGTTGGCTTTAGAACAACTTTTCTCCCTAAATAATAAAACGTTCAAAGTAAATGGAGCTAACTGTATGATTTTATATTAAACAATATTTCTCTGTAGTAGGCCTATATAATTTGGGTAACGCGACTTATTAAACAGTGAACATGACCTGTCATCAAACCACATGCCAACACAGTCACCTGTGATGAGTGGCACAACCCAGTCCTACTGTCCAGTAAGGTTAAATGTAGGGCCAATGATTTTCCGTTTCAAAAAAAGAGGAATTCCATTTCACTGCTATATATTTATATATAATTCATATAAGAAAAAATATCAAATTCCATTTCAAGGATAAAAAAAAAATGCACAATTCTGCTTTGGTTTCAGAAAAAATGGAAAATCATTAGCCCTATGAATGTGCTGACCCATAATTTATGATGTCACAATACAACGTAACGTCTAGATTTTCCCTAGCAACATTACACAGTCCTGTATAAAGGCCATGCACACAACGCAGCATTCGGTTTTGAATGAACAAGATAACTGTGGAGTTGAAAGATTTCAACTCTCTGTACTGCTGGGGATAAGATTAGAGTTATATACTCAACCTGTGGTCAATCATTACTCATTAGCCTCTGATGAGTCCAGTGAAGGACGAAACATGTCCGGCTTATTTGGCACACAGTGTATCTCTTCTTATCAACACTTGCCTAGTCTTCTCATTGCTATATAATTTGGGCACTCAAGCATTAATGATAGGCTGTCTCGGATGGAACCACATGAGCATCCAGGGGACTCTTTGATACCTATTTTGTGTAAGTCTTAATTCAGTTGGTTGCAGCTCATCGTAATTTTAGCATGCAGTATGTTAGCTGCCCCATTACCAGTATAGAATAATTATTTCTGTTTTTTTTTTTTTTTTTTTTTCTTGTTTTGTTTGGCTCTTGTTGAAAGGATTCTACATCTTCTGAATTTCAGGTAGCCAAACTTAGAGTTTTCCATTGACAAATTGGTGCTATTTGTTGGATTTTGATCTAGTACAGATTACTTCAATCTCTAATTCGCTAGGTTACAAATATATAAGTACAACATCTGATATGTATCAGCAACTATGTTATAAACTGACTCATTGGTGAGATCAAGGAGGGTAGAATTTACCCTCCTTGGTTGAAGGATTAAGCTTGAACATTTTGAAGGTAATAAAACCAACCCAATATGTGACTATGTCTGTTCAGACATAGATATATATTGGGTTGGTTTTACTGCGTACATCAATGCTTCTAAGTTTAAAAGGTGTGCACTCAATACACAAGTTTCCTTTCCAGCTGTGTGAAGATCTGTCAAGATGGCGTCCCCACAGGATGCTACAGCACAGATGAATACCTTCAAGTCCTATGTGGCACTCATTGCGGACCCATCCCCAGGAAGTAAGTAGTGTTGTTTATGTACCTATTCTCAATATGTTCCTATTGTCGATATGGTGGGCAAAAACATTGTTATTATCACTTGTTAATCTATCTTTTATATGATGAGGTGCCAGTCTCTGAACTGTGAAATTTGGTGCAATGATGTCTAGCTCAGGTATGAGAGCAAACGCATATTTTGGGGGTTCCTGGTGCTGAGCAAAAAGCACACTTTTCAAAGAACACACACATTTTATATTTTAATAATTGCAGATCTAAACCCTAGCTTTCTAGATTTTTCATGAACTGATTTCATGTTTACTTATACAAAAAAATATTTGCTCCGCTGACCCACTCCAAACTGAGTTTTCAGTTGCTACATATCAAGAAGAGAAATAATGTTTTTACAAGCTGGTCACTAGAATTGAAGTGACATTTCTTGCACAGACTACCTGTGTTTTCAAGGAAAGCCAACTTTGTTTAGGTTTTACCATGAAAGTACAATGTACAGCTTAGAACTTGAAATCTCTGATTTGTAACAATAATTTTACTATCGATGGTTAATGATGTATGGTGCTGCATTTTACAATCAACACTGTTTCTAGCCTATCGAAAACTGGTACATTGAGTATAATATTCATACAACTTTAAATGCAGTGTGATGTGTTATTACTTTGGCCAGTCTTAACATGCTTAAAAAGATCCATTGCAGATTGTGACATCTTTTGACCAAAAAAATTAACAAAAGTGCTGAGTGTTTTAGCTTAAATGAAAAAAAGGTCCCTCATGAAGTGCAATAACTTGCTTGTCCATACTTCTGTTCTGAATGTTCATTCATTATAAAAAAATCCTGTTTTCTTTCCCTTTTTGTAAATTATGGATTATCCAATGTATGAAGAGTTTTTTGTCAAAGACTTAACAAGAACATTCCTGTGAATCCTTTAAGGCATTCTCTCATCAATATAAATTGCCTGTCTGTGTGGTGAAATTCTAACATTGTGCTTTCTGCAACAAACATAATGTGTTTCTGAAGATGGCCCAATTTCAATCATTTTTAACATGTACATTAGTCTTGGAAATATATTCTGCAAAATGAGTGTCTGTGTTACTCCAACGGGAGAGAATATTATCCAGATCCACACAGGTTGTCAATTGATGGTGCCAGTTGCAGTAAATGTATTCGCTGGAAATGGCACAACTTGCTCTGGTATAGAGGTTCCTCTGTACATAAGGCACATATTTCATTAAAGGTGCACTGTCTTGCTAAAAAGGATTTGTACCACCAGTGGTCTTTATAATGGATGTGTATTGTGTTGTCAGAACTTAATGGCAAATACAAATTAAACCAGTGTGAAGTTGAGTTTAATATTTACCTGGTAAAGAAAAAGGTGTGATAGAAATAAATTTACATAGTCCAACCAATGATCATTACAGTAACGGAAACATTTAGTCGTTAAAGCGCCTGGTATCAATAAAGTACTGCTGGCGAGCATCACAGATCTGGATATTCAGGCAGTTAGAAAGCTCGTTACTGTCACAGAGAAATATTTCAAATAACCTATCACTACCAATATGGATTATCAGATGCGGGCTAACCCCTGGAGCAATCAAAGGAAAAACAGTGTTGAGTAATTTGTTTCTCTGAACGATGTGATAGGGACAGAAGAGTAGGAAATGCTTGGTGTCTTCAGTGGGATAAAAACAGGCACAGGATGGGTCAGGAAAGATGTTAACTTTGTGAAGGTTGGAGTTTAGTCTAGAGAATCCTAGGTATAATTGCGTATGGCAAATATTAGCAAATCTGTCACCATGGAGATAGAACTCGGGAACATTGTGGCTAAGACTCTTAAGAGTAAGAGAGTAGTTTTAAGTTTCGAATTAAATGTATGTAGAGAAAGGGAATCTCTAATGTCAAAAGGCAGGTTATTGCACTGTTTGATAACATCTGGGAGAAAAGAGTTAAAAACAGACGCAATGTTCTACATCTAACGGTGCTCACTGACATTGAAGAGGTAGCACATCTATCGGAACTCCTATTATTGCCCACCCTCCATGCTTTTGAATGGTTACAAATGAATCACGTTGGAGTTGCAAAACCTATTGATCTGTTTTTGTGAAGTATAGACATATGTTTTGAATGACATTTCTGACAAAAACAATGAGGTATGACAATATAGGGCAATGATAAGGCTTATAGAGGTAAATGTAAAGATTATTCCAAATTATAAAATAGATGAAGGCTTGTCCTTGAAGGGTGTGAAGGATGTCTCAGAGTCAGTGTGATAATGGCCAGGATGTCCCGATGCTAGATACTCCCAGGCATTCTGTGAGTGATTTTTGTCTTGATGGAGTGAATATTTAATTCATAGTACAATTTGCTGCAAATTTCCACAATGATATTTATGATAATGATGGATAAATTATGGGGTCAGCTAGATTCCATCATATGGGGTCAGGTGCAATGAATCCAGTAAGAGAGTTGTACCCAAATATGATATGAGAGCGGGAATGGGGGGGGGGGGGAGTTCATTCTCGGCCCCAGACCCCTGCTCGATTTTCTATTCTTGCTGGTCCCTGGTGATGAAGCTTGTATGAATCCTGTTTAAGGTATAGTTATTACAATAAATTATTAATTGCAAAGATGTGATAGTACATGTAACATTAATAAAGATGAAAGGCCTGATGTGTAAAAAGTAATTTTTGGTTATAAATAGTGTGGGAGAAAGCCTGCTTAATTCATTGTACTTTTTTTTTTTTTTTTTTTTGCCCAGGTGAACACTTTTCTCTTTCTCAAGGTTGGCAGGTCTGTGTTATCTGAATACAGTTTTTTGGATAGTGTATCAGTACAGCTGCACATTATGCTGTACATGTATGTTGGTAATAGAATAAAGTGATTAAAACCAACTTTTTATGTCTTGTTCAAGAAAACATGTTTGGAGAGGTACCCAGTTTCAGTGAAATATCATTAATATTGGCTGAAAAAAACTCATTAAAAGTCATTAATTTTGAAGTTCTCAGGGCTCCCTGCATTGTAAGTACATGTGTAACAGATCAGTTTCTGGAAAGAAGCACTTCATAGGTTCAGTGTATCATGCATGTACTGGAAAACTGTTGTCTGTACCTGTATTTTGAATTGTTTCCCATCGGGCAAATTAAAGAAAAGTGATTAAAGATAATTGTTTGAACAACTGCTCTGCATACATGTGTGATACATGTATTTAATTTTTTTTCTCTCAAATAGATTTATTTGAAAAATAAGACTAAGTACAACATGGCACAACTTTTTATGTGAAGTATGGATGGTCATAAACAACAGGTACTACTGTATCACAGGATCTTCGTGCCTAGCATGAGAACTTCAGTTATGGTCATGATTAATTCATGTTAAATAAGTAAGAGTTTCGGACTTTTTATTCCTCCCCCCCCCCCCACGCCTTCCCAAACAAACTACGTATTGGTAGCATTGTGTGTGCATGTATGACCAGGTGCATTTGATTACAATATCGTGGTGATTGCCGTGGAGGCAAACTGTTTATGCAGAGTGATGGAATCATAAAGTGGAATATTGTGCTCCCCGCATGATGTGGGTTGAGCATTCAGTGACCATTTACAATTGCTGATAAGATCTGACTGCAGTGTGACAATAGTCAGTACCATATGCAGGGTTCGAATTTAGCAGGTGCCCAATGTCCCGAGGCAAGTTCAAATGCAGTTGGGCAAGTTCGCTTTGCAACTTTGTTTCCGATCAGGCAAGTTACAGAAAAGTGATTAAAGAAAATCAAGAGCTAACATTTTTCCTCAGTTGTTACAAAGCTAAGTGTTCACTGTACATATAAACAGCCACTGTTGCACAATTCAAGGCAAGCTTTATCAAAATGAGCACTGATTGGTTCCAATTGATCTTGTGTCCAGCTTTAAACACCTTTTCCATTATTAACCATGTAGTAAGAAATGTGCAACCTAGCAGTTAAAACATCTTAAATCATGTGGCCATTTTGGGTTAGGCAAAGCCCCTGAAAAGGGTACAAAGGACACAGGGCAGAAAAGAATACAATTAAAGAGGTGGTGCTGGTGTCTCACTGGAAGTGACTTTCAACATTTTTGATGAGACTAGCCACTTCATATTCTGTATGGAAAGACAATGACGCCACATGGTGCTGATATTCAAGGTATGGAATTAAAATGATGCCATGAGAAACCAAGACTGTTCCACCCTGTTTGTTGTTAAGTTAGTCTGTTGCCTTGTGTGGCAAGTTGAGGACTTCCAGGGCAAGCTGGGCTTATGTGTAACTTGCCCACAGGGCATGTCAGAAAAAAGAAATTCTAACCCTGCATATGTATTGTTACCAATGGCCTGTTCATCTTGAAAGAAGTACATGCTAATTATTGTGTATAATAATGTATTTGTCATGTTACAGTTGTTGAGAAGAAACTGAAGGCAGCTCAGGAACTGAGTGAGAATTTTGAGGTATGTGTAAGTTACAGTGGTACAAGCTTTTTAATTTTGACTTCACATATATATTGGCAGGTGTAAAGATTTAAGGATATAATTATGCTGAAGTAGTACCCTTTTTTTAGAGAAAAACTTGCAACATTTGTGAAGTTGAAAAACCAGAATTAAATCATTGAATTTCAAAATACCTCAAGATAGGGGGTGGGGGGTGGGAGGGTGTTTTTAATTCCCCTGCTAAATGAGTCATTTTAGTTTGTAACTGTATTGAGTTCAAAAAAGGGTTTGCTTTCTGTATCTTATATTTGTAAATCCTACCTTGTAGTTTTATAATTTGATCTCGGATGAGCCCAGTAGAAGGCATAGCAGGATAAACTACAATTTGTTTTTTGTTTGTTTGTTTTGTTTTGTTTTTTGTTTTGTTTTGTTTTTTTGTTTTGTTTTTTTTTTTGCCATCAAGCAAGGAACGTGTAGCCTGGTATTTTACAGAATGAATTTTAAGACCATGTGAATTTGTCAACTTTTGAAAATTTATGTACAATGGT
Organism: Hermodice carunculata; assembly: GCA_964020975.1. Lineage (NCBI taxonomy): Eukaryota > Metazoa > Annelida > Polychaeta > Eunicida > Amphinomidae > Hermodice > Hermodice carunculata. Next base: position 104,529,167 of record OZ026612.1, on the reverse strand, counting down.
ATCTATGAAGGACCACCTGTCTTTAGAGACCATGATTTTGGCATCCCTAGGAGTAGTGTTTGAAGAGAGTATTTTGCTGTGCAATAAAATGTAAATTTACACAATGTCAAACTTCCAATCATCATTCAGGATTTCTTTAAGGTATTGGCCTTCATAAAAACGGTTTTGAAAATTTTGTTTCCAACACGAAAAAAAATCAAAGTGACAATTTTTTGCAATATCATACAGCATATAGATGCATTAATTAGAATGGCATGCCGAATTAAACAGTCATAATTGTAGACAGCAATTTCACATGCTTTGGCTAAAGAGCAAAACACCGTTAGTATTTTCATTGTTATTCCAAAAAATAAATTTATAAATATGTCAAAAAAAAAGGCAGCATACAATTTTCAGCTCTGGTACTATTTGAAAACTTATTTGTACACATGACATTGTAGTCTCAATTACATGTAGCATAAATGTCTAATATCAGCTACATTATCACAAGCATGTATGTATTGATGGTGTCGAGTTCTCTTTGCAGACGGTGGTGGCATCACCACAGTACCCTCAATTCCTGCAGGATGCCATGAGAGTATTTCTCAAAGTGCTGCAAGATGGAGAGCCCCAGTTCATCGCAGAGCAGAATATGCAGGTTTGTTCAGGATTTACCCGTCGCTTTTGCTTCACACTTGGGACACCGTGGTAATAGCTGAGTTGTAAAACAAACTGAAAAAAAAGGAAGGAACTTGTAAGGAATATAAGGAGACCTTATGTAATGCAAGTTCATCTTTTAGATTTCTTTTAAATGTTTGCTTCTAATCATATACATACTACTTTTACATATTATATTCTTTACCTACAACACCTCCCATGCAAGTGGTGGTATCTCAGAACTGTAGTGTAATACATCATGAGCAGAAAATTGAATTTGAACCGAAGTACATGTATAATGAACTTGGGACCTATTTGATCATTTTGCTGAAATTGCATGGCAAAAAGGACTCTGAATATTCATCTGTCAGTGTCAACAAAATTACAGAGTGAAACCATTGTTTACCAAGTGAAACCATCATTTACTCACAGTCAACAATAAAGTTTTGTGCTGCTGTGTATAAATAGTCATTCAAAATGACCATCCAGAATATAGCATTTAGTACTCCTTCAATGCAGAAATAAGCCATTCAATTGGCAGTCCACTATGTGGCATTGGTAGTCCTTCATTACAGAAATAAGCCATTCAATTGGCAGTCCGCTTTGTAGCATTGGTAGTCTTTCATTGCAAAAACAAGCCATTCAATGTGACAGTCCATAGTGCAGTATTTACTGACAATGACATGTGAGCCTCAGGAGTTTTTGATTAATAAATTATTTGCTTTCAGACCTACAAAAACTTACCCAGCAAATCCTACGAACGTGTAAGTATTGGATCCAGTTTGTTAAGTGAGTTATATTTTCCAGACATGCAGTTATACAGCAGCCAGTACTCCATGTTTGGTTTGTTACTTGTAACTTTCTTCATAGTGGTTTCAGATTAAGAGACCTGATACTTTGGAGAATGGTGTTTACATACTAATCTTTTGTAAATGGAATGATAATTGCTTATTTAAAATAATTTGGTGTTTGTTTACGTGAAGGGTGTCCTAGTCTGTAATAGTTCATGCAAGCTTGTACCAGGCAATTTATGACCATATACATGTATGTGTGAACTTGATCAGATGTACCCATCTTGAAAAGTGTCTGTCTTCATAGGTAATTTTTTTCAATTCTTACAGTCAAAATCACCCCAGAATGGCTGACTAGTTGAAATGTATCATGTGATGTACTAGAATAAAGCAGTACAGTGCATCATTTCGCACAGCCTTAGCTTGTTAGGCATTTAAAGCTGACCCTCATAAATCTCATTACAGTTGTATTACATATTCTGCCTTTT
>OZ026612.1:104408230-104527052 GCA_964020975.1 Hermodice carunculata | reverse complement strand
CTTGATGGAATTTGATGAAACTTGGTAGGATTATGTATCTAGGCAAGATCTAGGTTGGGATTGTATTTGGATGAACTTGAGCGAATTTTCAAGGTCACAGGGTCACTTATGTGAAATTGGTTTCTGTTCGATAAGTCTTGAAGAACTTGATGGAATTTGATGAAACTTGGTAGGATTATGTATCTTGGCAAGACCTAGGTTGGGATTGTATTTGGGTGACCTTGACCTAATTTTCAAGGTCACAGGGTCACGTGAAATTGGTTTCCATTCGATAAGTCATGAAGAACTCGATGGAATCTGATGAAACTTGGTAGGATTATGTAACTTTTCAATATTCAATATAATGACACAAATTTTCATGGGAAAAGGTTTATTTTCTTTGTTATTTGACTCATTTATCTGACATATTGAGTTATCCAACATATTTCTTAGGGAACAGATGGTGTCATTATAACAAGTTTTCACTGTATATCCTTTTCATTTGGGTTGGTTATTATCTCATTTAACCAAACGAGATACACCAAAAACTATTTGACATTCAATTTTAGGATTTTGCTGATTTTGACAGATGTACATTGTATCTATTGACTGTCGAAATTTCAATTTGGAAGGCAAAAAATGAATACATATATTAAGAAAATGATGAAAAAAAACATTCAAATATTAAATACCACATGGGTGTTTCTGGTTCCCTCTTCATACAAGAAGACAATAGTGCCCATCAGTCATAAAGCTGTGCAACACATGATGGCCGTTAGTGAATAATTCCTGATGCCTCATGCTTTGTCATATCACTGATTCGGCGAGTACTGCATTGTGTTGGTAGCCTAGCGCTTGGTCTGACCAAGCAGGCCACAAGAATGGCCATGGTCGGATGATGTGAGAGCCGAACAATATAGATTATGAATTGTTCATCAATGACCAAGAAAATCGTCTTTGTTGTTTTGTTTTGTTTTTGTTTTTATTGCAGACCTTGAAAAAGTGTGGTCATTTATGCTTTGATTTTTTGTGAATTAACTGACTGTAAAGTTGTTCAAAGAAACCGCGTCATGCAAAGTGTTTTGTTTGCATTGATGACTGAAACCATTACTCACAACTGTCAGTACATTAAAGGTCCTATTGATTGATGGGCTCTAACTTCCCATAAAGTTTGGGTTCAAATGTCTTAGAAATAATATCCGGTGATTTTGCACATATATCATAATTTAAAATAATGATTTTAATGCATTTGAAATGAGCCTTCTTGGCAAGCCAAAGGCGCGACTTTCCTCCAGATCGTGGTCACTGGTGCGAAACTTGCGGACTCCGCAAACGTAACCTTTCTCTCAGCCTGCATGCGATAACCCACAGAACTGCATTTAGGGCTAAACATGGCAACACAGGAGTACTGATAGTGAGCATCATATGATAATGGCAATCTGAATTTATTCTTCACATTATATGACGAAGATGAATCACGGAATCTGGACATCACCGTTCAGTTTCACATTGCCAAGTCCCACAACTCACAGAATCCTGCAAAGTTTTCCATATTGCTGATTGTACACTTCAGTTGATTATTCGTTACTGTGGCAGTTTGTACCTCCCACTTTGTGCACATGCGTACTGACGGTCAGGCTGCTACGGATTAAGTCGTGGACAGTGCAAAGGCTCCACCCCCCTGACATAGAGGGCAAAACCAGTAGTCCAAGTGGTTTCTGATGCCTCATAAGACTGATATTGGTACTTCAAAGGCCATAAAACTAATGTCAATATGATTGTTTGAGTGACAACCATTGGGAATGTCAGACTCATGCACTGCTTCAAGTACCATAAGACTTAACCTAATTCTGCCAAGCTATAAAGCTCCATGTAGTCAATTTATTGTCTTCAAAACCTTTTGAAGCTCTATTTCTCTCTTTGATGAAACAGACAATATAGGTAACTTTACACGCTTATTCCGGGAAGACTGGTCAGCAAAGAGGAATTGAATAAAAAGGATTACGTTTGTAAAGGTCTTAACTAAAAAAGTATCCAGCGATTTTCATTTGCTTGCCCTGTTTTTTTTTTTTTCCTATGGACTAAAAAAATTGAACAGGTCAAAGATCAGAGGAAAAAGTGACATGTCAAATTTAGGGTCCTGTGATGAGAAAAGTGATCAGGATACAAAAAATCGTAGGATATTTTTTTCCCGTGAAAATGTTAGCTGCAGAATGCACAAATTTTTATCAATTTATGTGAAGCACACAGTGACTTACTTGGATGTTTTTAACATCGTCCATTGTCGACATACTAGGCAATGTTTCTTTAACAATTAAAGAGATAAAACTGCGATCACAATGCGTACATCATCTTTGGATCATAACGAACACACACACACACACACATATATATATATATATACAGAAAATACTTTTGGAGATATAAGTAACAAAAGTCGCAAATAGTATTGTGGTATCTCGCATTGTTAATGTGACATCTCTTTGGTTTGTGTATTACGTGTTTTTGTTTCTTCTTGGGTTGTGCTGTATTTGTTAATACATTTTGTATCTCGGTGTATTCATCTGTGATTTTTCCAGCTGGTCGTAAATTAAATTAATACTGTTACTGCTGTTTTAGCATTGCCACATGAGCAGTTGTGTATTTTGGGACAGAAATTTGTTGATGATTATAATTATGCTGCATTTTGATGTTGTATTCCTGTTTGTTTTACAAAGGTTCTAATATACATGTAAATGTTGGCATAGATGACATTAAATTTCAGGTTACTTTGAAGAAGTCATGAGAAATGATGGCACTCATATGGGTTTAAATAAATGAAATGGTCATTCACAGCTTCTCTTAGTCCCAGTGGTAGCCTATCATGCCATCACAACCAGGAATATGATAGAGGCTTGTGTGCAGCCCATCCTACAGTTGATTGGATGACATGTAGAGTGTGCAACTCTGATGGGATAACCAGTTTTACTTTCGTCAAACTCAAATTAACATATGGTATGAGTCTTTAAAGATAAAAGAAAAATTGTGTGAATTGAACATGCTAGCCAACACTGATGGGATAACCAATTTTACTTTTGTCAAACTCGAATTAACATATGGTATGAGTCTTTAAAGATAAAAGAAAAATTGTGTGAATTGAACATGCTAGCCAATGTGTGAAAGCTTATTCGTGTATGGCACATCCCTCAATGTTGCCCCATAAGTGAATAGTTTCATCTCATGCTACTGTCCACTCTCTGTTTCAGCAATTACGCAAACTCCTGCTGGAGATTATACACAGAATTCCTACCAATGAGCATCTCCGAACATATGTCAAACAAATATTATCATTGATGTTCAAATTACTTGAGGTAAGTAGTTTCAATTTTCTGAGGTCATGCAAGTCACTTTCTACCTGTCTCTGAATCAAAAGTTTCATTTGAAAAAGTCTAAAACCATAGAATTGTATTTATATTCTTTTTTATAAGAAAATAATAAAACATATTGAAGATAAAAGACCCAATAGATTCTTCTTGTTCATATTTTGATAGGAGTGATAAAGCTTATAATATGCCTAAATGTGCCAAATGAAATGTGGTATGACAAAAATATGCGCTGCTACAGGAATAACGATGCTTAATTTTGTAGGTGGGCATTCGATAGAATGTGTCAATGTGTCTTGAGAAATGTCAATTGATAAGAAAATGTCCAATTTTGCAGATTGACAATGAGGAGAATGTATTGGTGTGTCTGAGAATTGTCATTGAGTTACACAAGCAATATAGGCCCCAGATGAATGCAGAGGTGAGCACATACTCTACTCCAATAATATTTTAAGGCCATTTGCTTTGCTTAAAAGATGGGCATTTCAATTCAGTAATTGCTGATATAATCAGTATACACATATTCGTGTTTGTATCTCACAGAGCTTGGTTCTACTTGAAATTCCGTGGAATTCTCTAGCTGCATGGTAGCCTTACCATCTATTTCTTTCGCTGTTCTGTTGATAGATTATAAATTAACCAATAATCTGGACAATTAAATCATTTCTATACATTCTGGATTATGTTTTTCTTTCATTTTACTTGCTTTTCAAAAGAATGAGGTAAGTAGAAAAGCATGGTACTACATGTAGAAATGTTGGATCGACAACCAAACCATGTTGGTTTACTCCATGGTATAGAGTTCAGTCCTTAGTGTCCTGTTCTGATGAGTTGCATGTTCATGTTAAATGGAGACCATTTATGTATATATTTATCTGTTCCATCTGAATACTGTAAAAATACTCTGGTCCTAAATGTTTGCCAAAGTAAATACACTCGTACGTGCAATAAACTGTGTGCTTCTTCATGTAGACCCTATTACATGTGCATTTGTCAGAGGCTACTTTTCATGTAGATTTTGTGAATTGTTCGCCCATCTCTGTTTTGTAATAAAGATTGGATTTTTCAATTGCCTAGAGGTCAAACTTACCATGATATGTTATATGTCTTTCTGCTGTCATATATGTCAGATACTAGTTACACACTCATTAAAGTGCAAAAGTAGGACTAATAATGAAACTATTTCAGCAATGGGTGGAGATGTTTTGTGAAAATTCTTTGAAATAGCTTGATTTAGGAGTAAAAAAAGTGTCAAACAGAACATACAGTTGTGTTCATGTTGAGCTATCCAAACAGAACCAGGGTTTTTTGTTCACTATGGCAATGTAGTAAATGTGTAGGAACAATTAAAGGAAGAGTCGAGTCATGCTCATTATGTCTGTGTATGAGATCATCCATAATATTGTTAAAACTGAATTGTAAGACGGGCCCTTGGCCCACTTGATTATACTGCATAATGCAATACTATGCCCAATTACCTTTAGCCTTAAAGTTTATGGTAGCACTGCATGCTAAATATACCTTTAACTACTGGGCTATATGCAATCATCTTCAAGCCCATGTGGGCATACTGCATGCTATGTTATTTTCATGATTGTGTCAGAAGTGCAAAAAGAAGTACCGGATCAAATCCTTCTTTTACATCTGTGCTGATGGCCCAGAAATGGAGTATTATGAGGATAACGTGAAAGACAATCAGGAAATCAGATGCATGCATACTCAAAGTTGGACAATTGTATATTATTCTGAAGTAAAGTGATCTCTCAGGATATGAAGCTTGCCATAAAAAAATTGTCAGCCTATGAAGAGTGTCCACTCCAATGTAGTCACTTGTTGGTCTTCATTCTTTCATTGCCAATTTGGACAGAAGTCTGTGTGCTCTGTATGGACGGACATGATGCAGCTAGAGTCACCATAAGACAGTAGGGACCCTAATCTGGTGCAGGTCAGCAGCTTTCCTTTGTGCACTTGGGCACGCGAAGTGTGTCGAGGATAGCTCTGGCGTCAGTCCAGGCTTGGCACTGAAAGAGTTAACTGAGTCAAATATGATTTGGTCATTGTGTCAATGGTCATTGTCTGTGTCCTTAAAACAGTCCAATGAAAGACTATCTTGCCAAGATATTTTTTCTCTCACTGTTTTTATGTTGGTCTTACATCCTACCAAAAACTACCAGTTTTGAGAGAACACAGAAAAATGACCACACAGAATGTTTTTGAAAACAGGTTTGATGATCGTATTGTGAATAGAGGAACTTTATCAGATGCTTGACATCAGTGTGGTAAGTTCAGGGAATATTTGCATGCGTTGAGTGTGACAAGCAGATCAGTAAATTTTGAAGAAGAAAAAAACACTGCTCCAAAGTCGTATCTTTGTGTTTTTTTATTCCCTCAGATTCAGCACTTTCTGCAGTTTGTGAAAAACATCTACAAGGAACTACCAAATCACCTGCCAAAGATATTTGAGCCCAAAGCCCCCATCAAAGTCAAGGATATATCTGAGGTAAAGGTGGATACTTTGCTGCAGGAAACTTTCACTGTGACCACGATCATGACGGATAAGAAAAATACTGATAGTCAACCAATATCAGTAAGTAGAGTAAGTCGAACCCAAAACATTTTCTATCTTATATTGTTGTACAGTTTTAGATAATGGCGGGTAGTTTGATTTCTTTTGGTTAGATCAGCTGTCGTGTCAGCCAGGTGGGTGTATCTTATGGCCCTTGGTCTGCTGTCATCTGTCAATCAGACCATTGTGCTTCCATCAAGGATTTCACATTTTTCACTTCACTAAAACTGTTAGTTATTTATTCATTCATGATTCATTCAGTAGTCAAACCTTTATAAAATCTTCTCTAACACCTGTGGGCCAATGGCTTTGAAATTGCATATGGACACTCCTGTAGACCATTATTGACAATATTTTTTTTTTTTTTTTAATGTGTGTATTTGCAAGTTTGCTATTTTCAACCTTCTCCAAAAGCTCTCCCGAGATTATGCTGAAACTTGATGGAAATGATCCTTGTGGAATTGTCAAACAAAGTAGTTCCCTGGGTGATGTTGCGTTGGATCCCTATTTTTTTACATCTAATTTGGGTACTTGTCAGTTGATTCAGTCATTCCTATTTATTACTATATAAGTCAATAAGGATTGCATTGGGAATTCATGTCTTCATCCATCTTCTCCAAAACCATAACTTAAGCCAGATCCTTTTCTTCAAACTTGGTGGAGTTGTGCCTTATTTGGGTCTCTACCATGTTTGTTCAAATGGTCATGAGCCAATGATTTTCTTAGCTCAGCTGACTTCTAAATGTCCTGCACTCAGCTAAAGCTCAACACAGGTCCATTCAGTTGCAACCTTGATTTTGTGGGACAAGCTTAGGTCAGCTGAGCATGGGCTGTTCATACAGCCCTCTAGTTTTCTTATGAATTTGTTTGTGCTTTTTTGGGGGCAAAATCTTCCCTCAAACAGCTTGCTTGATAGTCTTTAAGAATAGTGACCTTTACTTAATTCCAAAGGTCCCAGGGCCACTTCATTTTCATGCGTCCAGCGAGGCCTAATGCTTTTTTAATGTTTTTTTTCTTTTTATGCAAAAATTCAAACTGCCGCATAATTTTACATTGAACCTGAGCCATAGTCACACATGTTATCCTACTATGAATATTCAGATGTAGTAACTTTATGTAAAGTAACCCAGTCACTCTCATTGAAGTCTCGGATACTTGGCTTACAGACACAATTTGTTCATTTTGTATATGTGCAACCCATGTTAGATGTCATCACCAAGTGTTTTCCTTGCACTGCTTTTCACTTTTTTCACTTTTTGCATGATAGCAGGTAGGGTAGATCTAGTAGTATTAAGACCAGATTTCTTGATGGTAACTATTGGTAGTCTGTGCCGGCAGCAACCTGTGACTTGTTACATTGGGTGAAGAGAAACTGGCTGCTAAACTTTGTAATTTCATGCTTAGAGTGTGACTGTTAGCTAGGAAAATTCCGGGTCTTAGCTTAGTAATTTGTATTGAGACTATTGTCGTATTTTTTTCATTTTTTTTTTACTTCTTCAAGTGCTTTGTGTGTAACTTGCATCACCCCTGAGCTCGACCTAAGTTGCTAAAGCGCTGTTGTAGCTGGTGTCCAAACAACTGGACTGCAAGAGGCATGGTCCATGAAGGACTATCCAATACCAAACAATGTTGTCCTGCTGCTTCAAATATTTTCTAAGCAATGCAAAGACGACTCTAATCAGGGTATTGCTGTATCTCTGCAGTGTCAGAACCAGCCGCACCACAGATCTGATGATTATTGCCCCTATTTCACTGCTCTATAGCACTGTTTGATTGTGTTACATTTGCACTTATGATGTCTTAAACCATAAAGAATGATGATATCTGTTTGACACCCATGGACCTGTCTATGTGGTGGTCCTTTGATGTGATTGGTTGAGGTGTTGCATAGCAGCATCCTGTAGCCTGTGTTTTGTTGTATTTTATTTTTTTTTTCTTCATCATCAGATTCGTGCAATTTTAATTACTTTCAAGTTTGCTCTTATTCTGAACCATGCTTTCAGATCTGTTGTTCATATCACAATCATTACCATAACAAGTTTGCATGTCGGAGGCTTGTATGACCATTACCATGATCATGCGATAAGAGACCAATTTATGGGCTGCCAAGCTGTGCAACATGACGGTTTGATTGGCAGCAAGTCATGTCGCATGACAGCTCCTGCCTGCAAACAAGCACGTGCTCGTCTGTACATTGGTAAAGATGGCTATATATTTTCTCATTTTTTGTGCTTTATAATGATGTTAGTGGTTTCAAATTTCGCCCGTGTGTAGACAACACATTTATAAATCTTATCAAGAATGAAAAAAAAAACCAAAAAACTGAAAAAAAGCCAAACTGTGTTGGACATTATGTTAGCATTGGGAGAATATTTGCTACAATTTAATGTGTGCAGGGGTGATCCTGTGTAAGGACTAAAATGAGATGCACGTGGCTAAATCCAATTCACAAGGTTGTACAACTCTAATTAGTGAATTTTGTGTTTTGAGAACTGTTGAGTCATTGTTTTTGTGTTATCACTTTAGAACTATTGAGCCAGCTCTGAGATGTGATGATGTCTTTGAAGAAAGGTGACTTTGATCTAATTCTGAAGGTCGAAGGACCACCTCAGTCTGTGCATCCTGGGTCAGCTGAGTACAGGACTGTCACAGTCCTCGTTTTTTTGTGGCTTGGAGAAATGGTAGTAAAAAAGTAGACTAGGTATTAAGTTTGCTATGTCAACGTGGTTATGCTGTTTGAACTAACAATCAGTATTTAGAAATAGCTGTCAAAATTCACCTACAGTAGCACTGATGATTATCTCTCCCTCTCTCTCTCGTGTGTCTGCAGTTTCAAGATTTTTGTTTTTAATTGATGGTAAACATCTGTGAGTTTAGTCTTGAAATAGTGAAAATTGTGGGCTTTTACCAAAAGTTATTTTCAGATGACCGGCAAGCAAGGTAATATAAATGAACAATTCCCATACAACAGTACATGTACTGTTTAATATCACAGCTACTGACCACAAAAGTGGTCTTTTATTGCAGATAGTTTTGACACATGCAATTTATAAGGGAAACGGACTTAAGTGTCCTGAAAAGGCAGTCTGAAAAGATATGACTGTGGTCTTTCATGATAGGGGTTTTTCTGGAACAGGTACCATTGTACTAATACTGAAATAATATTGATTAAATTTGGGATGTGTGCCATGGTCACATTTTTAAAATTTCGTTTGTTGGGCGTGCAGGGTACTAATTGTGTAGAGAATGCAGTGGCTTTGGTTAGGCATAGCTGTGATGTCTGTTTGTAACAGGTGATAGGCTGCACCGGTTCATAATTATAAGTGAGACTAACTGCTACTAATATTACATTACTTGATACATAACATATAACTGCATTATTTTAAATAATATACGATCATATGTATGGATTGATATTTTCATGTCACTTATTGTCTTCCGTTTACCTGTAAACAAGATGTAAGCATGTAGACATTCTGTTTTCAGCAAGGAACAAAGTCATGTTTAAAGCTTTTCATTTTTAAACACATGCTTGCACTGCATTGAATCATACGGAAAGACCCTTTTCATGGACCAAACCAGCCACAAAATGATTTATATGCACGTTTGACCACGGGCTGTGATTTGTGCGATTTGTTCATAATTATGTCTCCCGGTGGAAGCCGGGGGACATATTGGTTTAGTGCCCGTTTCTTCCGCTTGTTCTTGTTGTTGTTGTTGTTGTTGTTGTTGTTGTTGTTGTTGTTGTTGTTCAGGTTCTTCAACACTTGGTTTCCGTGCAATAAGTCTTGAAGGACTGGATGGAATTTGATGAAACTTGGTAGGATTATGTATCTAGGTAAGACCTAGGTTGGGATTGTATTTGGGTGACCTTGACCTAATTTTCAAGGTCACAGAGTCACTTATGAGAAATTGGTTTCTATGCGATAAGTCTTGAAGAACTTGATGGAATTTGATGAAACTTGGTAGGATTATGTATCTAGGCAAGACCTAGATTGAGATTGTAGTTGGGTGACCTTGACCTAATTTTCAAGGTCACGGGGTCACTTATGTGAAATTGGTTTCCGTGCGATAAGTCATGAAGAACTTGATGAAATTTGATGAAACTTGGTAGGCTTATGTATCTAGGCAAGACCTAGCTTGGGATTGTATTTGGATGACCTTGAGCGAATTCTCAAGGTCACAGGGTCACTTATGTGAAATTGGTTTCCACGTGATAAGTCATGAAGAACTTGATGGAATTTGATGAAACTTGGTAGGATTATGTATCTAGGTAAGACCTAGGTTGGGATTGTACTTGGGTGACCTTGACCTAATTTTCAAGGTCACAGAGTCACTTATGAGAAATTGGTTTCTATGCGATAAGTCTTGAAGAACTTGATGGAATTTGATGAAACTTGGTAGGATTATGTATCTAGGCAAGACCTAGATTGAGATTGTAGTTGGGTGACCTTGACCTAATTTTCAAGGTCACGGGGTCACTTATGTGAAATTGGTTTCCGTGCGATAAGTCATGAAGAACTTGATGAAATTTGATGAAACTTGGTAGGCTTATGTATCTAGGCAAGACCTAGCTTGGGATTGTATTTGGGTGACCTTGACCTAATTTTCAAGGTCACAGGGTCACTTATGTGAAATTGGTTTCCGTTCGATAAGTCATGAAGAACTTGATGAAATTTGATGAAACTTGGTAGGCTTATGTATCTAGGCAAGACCTAGGTTGGGATTGTATTTGGATGACCTTGAGCGAATTCTCAAGGTCACAGGGTCACTTATGTGAAATTGGTTTCCACGTGATAAGTCATGAAGAACTTGATGGAATTTGATGAAACTTGGTAGGATTATGTATCTAGGCAAGACCTAGGTTGGAATTGTATTTGGATGACCTTGAGCGAATTCTCAAGGTCACAGGGTCACTTATGTGAAATTGGTTTCCGTGCGATAAGCCTTGAAGAACTTGATGGAATTTGATGAAACTTGGTAGGATTATGTATCTAGGCAAGACCTAGGTTGGGATTGTGTGTAAGTGACCTTGACCTAATTTTCAAGGTCACAGGATCACTTATGGGAAATTGGTTTCCGTGCGATAAGTCATGAAGAACAGGATGGAATTTGATGAAACTTGGTAGGCTATGTATCTAGGCAAGACCTAGGTTGGGATAGTATTAGGATGACCTTGAGTGAATTCTCAAGGTCACAGGGTCACTTATGTGAAATTGGTTTCCGTTCGATAAGTCATGAAGAACAGGATGGAATTTGATGAAACTTGGTAGGATTATGTATCAAGGTAAGACCAAGGTTGGGATTGTATTTGGGTGACTTTGACCAAATTTTCAAGGTCACAGGGTCATTTATGTGAAATTAGTTTCTCTGCAATAAGTCTTGAAGAACTTGATGAAAATTGCTAGAGTAATATATCTAGGTGAGAGCTAAAATAGGATTGTTATTTTCAGCAAACTTGGTCATTTGTAATTTGTTATAACCTGTAGCTTATTCAGAGACGTAAGTGTTCCACCGGGAGACATTTGATTTTCTGTTGGAAAATCAGTCTGTTCTAGTATTGAAATAAATTTATTTGTGATGTGTACCAATTCACACATAAGTGTTTGCCTTAAAACTGAAATAATATATATGACTTTGTTTGCTTTAAACTTTGTTTTCATATGCACCCATTATGAGAATGTAGGATAGCATGTTACTTGCATATGTTGTGAAGTTACGGTGCTAATGTTTTTGCTTCTCATGTTGCAGTGGTATTTATTTCTTCCTCATTTAATTTCCTGCTGATATATTCAGTTGAGTTGTTATTGTACTAAGATGTTCTAAAGCAAACAGAGATAGTTTCTACTAAAAAAAAATGTGCATCTCTTTTTGGTTGAGACAAAGCCATAGCAGATGCCCATGTAGCTTCAGAGTATATCTCATAATGTGGAGATGAGAAATGGATGCTTCAGTGTTCAGTGCAAAATGCATTGAAATTCATATTATCCCTTTATGGCATCCCAGGTCTTTAAAATTCTGGCCCATTTTGTGGCCCCAAAATGTGAAAATTGTGTAAACATTCTGAACTGAGTACATGTATCATGTTTGAAAAGTTTCCTGGGTGCCTTAAAAGCTTGATTGGTTTCCCACATGTTTACAACATGACATTTCTCCAAGGACAGCATCATCGCAAATATTTCAGTCCCAGGGGTTGGATTGGATTTTTTGATGGTTATCCCCACAATATCATAATCTTAAGGCTGAACTGCCTTATGATGGGTTGACTGACCTTTTCTTTCAGTATAATATTATTCCGAAGGCTGTGCTGTCCCTCAAGGTGCTAGCAGAACTGCCCATCATAGTGGTATTGATGTACCAGCTGTACAAACAAAGCGTACACAATGACGTGGCTGAGTTCATACCACTCATCATGAATACTATAGTATTACAGCCATCAACACTGCAGAGGTTTGTTTCACCAATTTCTTGGGGGTGGGGGGTCAAAAATTTAAAAAATAAATAAAAAATGAAAGAAAGAAGTAAAATAACTATTTAAGGGGATATTGAGAAAACTTGCTGGACAAGAATCGCATTTCTGAGTAAAGGAAATCATGATTCCATTATATTCATCAAGAAAGATTATTTAATAAAGTCAAACAAGGCTAAATCTGTTCAAATATGTGAAAAATATGCTGTGAATATACTACATGTAAAAAAAATGGAAAGTACATCATTTAGAACACGGACTGCCTGCAGTTTTCCATAGACATGTGTGAAAAGAAAACATCATTACTTGTACATCTTCCTTGCATTTTACAGTCACTTCATGTTTTCAGCCAACAATTATGTTTATTTTAACTGCCAGATCAAATCCAGCTTTCAACAAAGAGGTGTTTGTGGACTTCATTGCTGCTCAGATCAAAACCCTCTCCTTTCTTGCATACATCATCCGCATATACCAGGTACATGTCTATGGTGAAACACTTTGGTTCCCAAATATTACAGTACAGGGCGCGAAAATTCCTATGATCCGACGTTCCGGGACAAGCTAAAGCTCTTCTCGGACAAGTGACTTTCAAATTCAACTTGTCCTGCGGACAAGCTAATTTTTTCTTTTTTAATTGGACTGAAATTACGTCTGTTTGCATGCACGGCAACATAATAATGAGCAGTCAGAGCCTTCGCGACTCTGTATATGTTGGCGATTACTGTGGTCCGTGTGAACAGAACATAAACACCAATGCAGGCATGTGCGTGGGGACGCCAATGCGCAATAGGTGATGATAATCCCCTGGCCTAAAGTAAACAATCCAGGTTTAAACAATTACATGGTCAGCAGGTGTATTCAACAGGACTTGACTACCTACTTGATTTCTGTCAAAACAAGCAGGTATTTTGACCGTTGCGTGCATACGACGACGAGATCAAAGGTACCAGCAGTCATGCATTGGGGCGTAGTAGCTTTCGCCCGCATCGGGGCAAGGTCACAGCACCTCACCGTCAGTCTTATCTGCCCGAACGATGACAAAGGAACATTAAAAAATTTTAAAACTTGCATGGCGAATTCTTGAGCAAATTAGCATCAAAGACAATTTATCGGTGGGCTCTAAAAGTGTTGGAGAGATCATGTAATGGTACCGCAAGTTGACTTCCCGGCCAAACAAAACACACATCTGCAAGTCACACGCAAGTGACCGCGTGGTGTAATCTACGGTGAACGAAGCATCATGCTGACTGATCTGTCACACATTCGGCATTTTTCTCTATCCCCCTACCTTTGCGTATTTGCCTGTGACTCCAAATAATTGTTGCTATAAACACTGGAATCTTTATTTTCGCATGCTGCAATTTAAAAAAAAGGCTTCCCGTTTGTGTGTTCCCTCCGTAAATTACGGCATATTCACACATGTTCACTGGGCGGAAGCCATGATGAAAACACTGCAGCACGAGCCGCGATTGGCTCATTTTTGCATGTGACTCAATTGACCAATCGGGTGATGTGTTGTGCGTCAGGCCACATGGCCAAAGCAGCTGTTTGTGTACGGTTGCAGGAAAGATGTTGACGGTGCGCACGCTCGATTTCTGATTTGAAATATTAAAATTTTCGTTTGAATTTGATTTAAGAACACCGTTTATTGTGAGGAACTTGGCAATACTGTATACGCAAATTTACTACGATGTACCGATAGCGTTCATGGTAGGTGCGCAAACGATATGCATCCCATCACGGCATCAGAGGCAGCGAGAAAGGATCCTGAAACCAATGCAACTGCTTATTATTTTAATCGTTATTTAACTTTAACCGGGATACGGACTCCTATCGTCCCAGAAATTACAATGTATTTTCCATCGTTAGTCACCCCATGCAAATAGCTTACTTTTTTAATTTGTATTTTTAATGTTTTGCCAGTTTCACTGTCGAACAGTTGCAGCTTGAATCGTTGTAAAATTTGACATTTTTGTGCGAATTTGCAAGCGACAATACGCGGCAAATATATTTTAGGGTAAATGGTTTGTGTAGGCCTTAGCATTGTGTTTGAAAAAAATCAATGTTTATAGAAGTTTTATCAGGACAAGTGGATTTTGTATGCGGACAAGTGGATTTTGAAATTTACTTGCCCTGCGGACAAGTGATTTTTTAATAAATTGTCGAGCCCTGCAGTATTTGCCTGCTAAGTAGACCCCTTACTGTCTCACTATTGGAATGGAAATAACGTGGAACTTGTTGTAATGAATGTGAATGGCTTAATCTGCTGCGGCAACTTGACGAATGTGCTAAATTAGGAGATGACTTGACAAGCTCTGCAATATGCTAGGAAAATGAGGGGCAAAGACAAATGACTGTAACAACAGAAGCAAAACTTTAATCAGATATTATGCCAAAACACTCATGCTACATCTTGGTCCTATAATTCAATGCATAAAAGCTGTGTTGAATATTATTGTTTACCCTGAAATTATGTTTGTCATGAAGTATATAACAGAAAAATTAATGTATTTTTCTTATTTATAATATTTTGTATATGTGAGTGGTAGTATACACTGTTTTATTGGAATCTGCAATATGGGATCCATGTTAGGGAAGCATACTTGTTTAAATTGTCTGAAAAAATTCCCAATTTTTGTTCTATCTTGCATCAAAAAAGGAGATTGTAAACACACACTCAAAACAAATGGTGAAAGGCATGCTGGGATTGCTGACACTGTGTCCACAGGAAGTGGCACATCTTCGCAAGGAACTGCTCATTGCTGCTAGGCACATCCTGGCAACAGACCTTCGGAACAGTGAGTTATGTTCAACTTTGTGGGGACATGTTTATTTTGGTCACTGCGGGTGATTTCGTGCTTTGTATTTCATTTAAAGGAGGGCACTCATTACGTTGTATTTTAAGTGTTTTGGGAACTTCATGTCAGGCACTTACCACATGTAAAATGGTTTAGTTATATTTTATTCCATATTTCTAAAATCTGCATTTTAATGTTGCTGAAATCAGCTTTACCTGTCAAATTACCGGAAGTGGCAAACCTATGGAAGATCAAAGGCGATTTCGCGGATCACGGGAGTCCTACTTCTGCACCTAGTTTTTTTTAATTGATGAGAATAAACTCCTAGTTTCAAATTGAAGTGGTAGGAAATGTAACGAAAACTAATAATATATGTCAATGTATATGCAGCAGTTGTTTAAAACTGCTTTTAATAACTCGTTTTAGCGAGAAAAAAAGCAACGTTTACGAGTCACGATATGTCACGTCTTTCCTTGCGCGATCTTGGACATATTTATAGCCAAATTTGGAAACAGCGGTATTCTGCAGCCTTCTACACCTCCGTGCGGTAGAGAGTTCCAAGTTTTTCATTGACTGCGAACAGACAAAATGCCAAGGTGTGTTTCGTGCAGTGGCACAGCCACCGAATATCCATTAAAAGATATTTTCATTCTTGGCCAAAAGACACATCATTAGCAGATAAATGGAATGCTATTATGAAAATCCCAGAAGAAGTATTGGCAGCATACAAAAGCACAAAGTTGTGTTCAGCGCACTTCAAGCTGCGTGACGAATTCCGATCATTTGATAACTCCCGGAGCTCATATTATCGCTCACTTTACACGGTCACGATTTACGACCGATTATCACGAACGGAGTAAATACATTAATAAATAATAATTGATTTGATTGAAACACATAACATATGCATATTCTTTATGTCGATAACGACCTCGGAAACAATTTTCATAATTTGAAGTGGCTTTGTGTTGAACAATGATCATGGTGCGCTTGGCTTTGTTATCAACCGATGGCTATGATTGGCCAGTTGTATAGTCGCTTCTAATTGGTCCGACATCTCGACTGGCTTCGCATAATGGTGAACTGCTGGTAATGTGGGGGTTTTAATATTTGGCAATAAACATCGGAAATTTGTGAAAATTAATAAAATAAACATCAGATATGAAATCCTGATGAAAAATCCTCTCCAATGATGTATAATACAACGTAAGGAGTGCCTTCCTTTAAAGTCCTAAGGGTTGATTTTGTACACATAGCTTGTAGTGTGCTATATTTTATCTTTTGAAGTTAGATGATAAATTGATGGGCTGTGCAGTTTTTATCTCCTGTTGTTCTCAGGGTTAGTAGTTTTGCCATTTTATTCACGCTTCACTCAAACTTCACTCAAACTTGATTGTCCATCGAAACAAATATCATTTTGAAAACCAAAATTTCTGGTTGCCCCCAGGGCTAGTGCTTTGAGGCTTGCTCTGACTGGAATTTGACTTGTCCAGGGCTAGTGGACATACAAATTGTAGAGCCCTGTAATTGATGCAAGAATTGGAAATATTAACCAGAAAACTGTCACAAGGTTCATGAGTACATGGTACAAACTGATCCACATGCTGACTGTAGTCCTTACAGTTAAAATTTAAACCAGAAAATATGTGTGTGTGTGTGTGTGTGCGCGCGCGCACACTGGATTGTTTGATTCGTGGGGTCATTTCTACTGCCATACAAGACTGACCTTATTCTAGCAGTGATAGAAATATATGAAAAAGATTCTCTTGTCTGCAAGTAAGCAAAAAAAAAAAAAAAAAATAGAAATTCCATTCAGTGGCCTCCACTATGAATTTGGACAGGTCTAGTGTCAAAATAACTTGTTGGCAAAAAAATTCACTTGTGTTGGACAGATGAACAAGTCATATATGTAATGCTATTTATCAAAGGCAGTCTGTCAATACAAGTATGTTGAACAGATCTGTGGAATAGTGTGTTATGACAGGATGGGTTTAACCTTTAAAGTGCTAATCTCTGCTATAGCAGTTTTTCACATTACCGTTAAACATGTAATGGTTAAAAGATTCAAATTCCTCATCAAGATACCTTTCATTCAAATACCAGCAAGCCTAGTCAAAATCAAAAAGGAGTCTTGGTCAACAGCTTTCCTCGGGATACTTCGCACAGTGTCCTGTGGCAAGCTGTTGACTTAGTGTTAAATCAGTGCTTACAATGCGGGCAAAGTGTCCTGAGGAAAGGTAATGACTCAGTCTTAAATCAGCCCTTAGGATGCAGGCAAAGTGTCCCCAGGAAAGCTGTTGACTCCGTCTTAAATCTGCACTTTAAGGGTTAAAAGGTCACTCAGTCTTGCATGACTGGTAGACTTAGTACATACTGGTGTAGTCTGTAGCAATTTCCAGACAGACAGGCCACTTATATATGTTATCATTTGGAGACTTGATGCAAGAGCTTTATTTATTTTGCAGCATTTGTGCCATACATTGACCGATTGTTTGATGAGAATGTACTCATTGGCACTGGCTGGACTACACATGAATCTCTCAGGTATGTACTCACAGCTCCCCACAAATTGACACTATGGTTGGCCTGCATGTTATGCTGTTTACCTTAATTTTCATGGTAGAAGATCTTAAAATGAAACATTCTGACAGACGTAGAGTACACTGTCATTGAACAATTCTTCAATAGGATACAGTGCCCCCCCCCCCCCCTTCAAGGCCAACCCAGGTGCACTAGAAACAACTGAAATTTTTAGTAATTTCGGTATTAGTAAAGTATAAGTATGCTTACCTCTCAACCACCATTGCCAAGACCTGTGTGTACTGTATGGGTCGAATGCCCAAGAAATCGAGTCGAGTTCACTCACTTGATTCCAAAACCTGATGGTCCCGTGGTGCCATCTCTCAGTTCCTGTGGATCTGGTGGTGACTCCTGGTGCACATGCTCCCCGTATCATCCTCCCTCTTGTGATGGAGTGGTCAGTTGATGTCAGCTGTGAGAAAGGAAGTGGGATGGTCTGGTGGTCGAGAGGTAAGTAAACTTACTGAAAATGAAATTACTAAAAATTTCACGTATTAGTGACGTAATGTGTTCTCTTGACTACCATTGCCGATTTACAGACACAAAGGTAGAGGGTGTAATGTCACTGGCATACTGACCACAAATAACCACTGGGACTGACAGCTTGAAAGGGGGAAAACCATCAGTCAGTGTAAGGAGGCGACATCTGAAGGGAAACCCTCATAGGTACATGGACTTGAGGCCACCAACAGGAGAATCCAGCCAAAGCCAGAAGCCCTCCTTACCGACCAGCATGGGACCACAGGACATATCAGCCTGCAGCTGTGTACTCCATGCCATAGACTCCAAGGCAAGGGCAACCATCAGGTCAGTGGCCAGAGATGCACTGGGGGGTTCTGGTGTAGAGACGGCAGCCACCTGAGTCTGCAATCAAGCCACGTGGGTTCGTCTTCACTTCTCTAGTGGTGTCGCTGGTGAATATTCCATGGAATCAGATTATAAAGCTTGGCATTTAGCAGCTACGGCCTGCCACCTGTGCATCGCTCTATCACTCTTTGTGCCTGCTTGTCTTTGCCCCAATCCTCACAGTATTTGCAGGTTCATTTGCAAGAACAAACATGAGCCAACTGGATGCCACAGCCATAGCAATGCTGATGATTGTCCCAGGCAGCCATATAGTGGTTCCATGAGTCCAGCTTCTGCCCTTTAACCAGCAAGGATGTGGACGAAGTTTTCACTGGATCAACACCTATGGCTCCCTACCAAAAGGCAGCAGGTGCCTGTTGTACTGTCTTTCCGCTCTCTGTGATCTGTACACTGAGACGCCATCTTGAAAATCTAGCTTTCAAACCAGACAATGAGGTCTACTCCCAACTATTTCAGAGGTATCCACAGGACAGATATCTGCTACCTAGGTCTCTGAAGAGACCCGGACCGCTAAGAATGATTTTCGGCAGAAGAATGTGTGTAAAGCACTAGAATAGTAAGGGTAAACAAAAGTTCATCCAGCTTCAACTCGAACAAGCAAGCCAGTAATGGCGCCCAAAAGAGGAAGGATGATACGTGGAGCATGTGCACCAGGAGTCACCACCAGATCCATAGGAACTGAGAGATGGCACCACAGTACCGTCAGGTTTTGGAATCATGTGTGAACTCCACTCTATTTCTTGGGCATTCGACCCAGACACAGAGGTCTTAGCAGTGGTGGTCGAGAGGTAACATTACGTAACTAAATGGCCTTATAATAGGGTTGAAGGGGTAAGTAGAATGAAAATATATGTGCTGCATGGAGGAGTGGCCTCTGTAGAGGGCTGACCTTTCATAATGAGGGCCTTACAAGAGGATGACCACTGTACCTGAATGTCCTCACAGTTATTGACATGCACAGTATGTTCAGTGGAGATCAGAATAATGATATCACTTATATATAATACATGTTTTGCTATATGTGATAAAATGAGGCTTGCATTTGTGTCTTGAGCTTAGCGTGTTGTGCACTGTATTGTATATAGGCATTGATATAAATGACCTCATACGGTTTGGGTTTTTTTACCACCAGGCCTCTGGCATACAGCACGCTGGCAGACCTGGTGCACCATGTGCGTCAAAGCCTGCCTCTGAGTGAACTCTCCCTAGCAGTCAACTTGTTCTCCAAGAACGTACACGATGAGTCTCTGCCAAGCAGCATTCAGACCATGTCCTGTAAATTGTTGCTGAATCTGGTGGAGTGCATACGAGCCAAAAGTGATACAGAGAATGGCAATGTAAGTGACATAGTCATACAGTTTTTTTTATACCAACAGGTGAGCATATGTGCTCAGATGTTGTGCTAGGTATATTCATATGTTTAATGATCAAGTTCCATGCAGTTGGGAGCAGGAGTGAGTGTTTTGGGCTATTGGATCATGGCTATGTGGTGGTATTGCAAATAAATAGTAAACACAAACAAACAAATCTATATTGATACATGTAATTTTTATATCTAAATGAAAATACTTTTCATATCTAATATCATGTTCATGATTGAAATATATGTTATAGTTTGTACGTGTATTTCATAAAGTCAAAGCATATGTGGGTTGTCTAGTAGGACGCTGGTGCAGGATTTGTTAAGCAGTTGCAGGTCTTAGTTTTCAATCAGGTTTTCATTTCCTCCACTATAAAAACTGGTAAAGTATGTTTCTGTCTATACAAAGGAAAATGATTGATATATATTTCTGAATCCATGTAAAACGTTTGGGTCAAAACTGTTTTTTTTTCCACAACCAGGGTCGTGAGTTATTGATGAGGATGCTGGAAGTATTTGTTCTTAAGTTCAAGACTATTGCAGAGATACAGTTACCTTCTATCTTACAGAAGTGGTAAGCTGCTTTACTTGTTTTCCTGAATGGCACATTATACTTCTCTTAATTAAATTAAATTCAAGACAGTACTACATGATGTACATGTGTGTGTGGACAGTGGTATGTTGAAATCTTTTTGCATGTAACCAGGTAACAAATTAAACTGATGTCAAAGGAGATAAAAGGGGGAAAGAACATCCATTTTAATCATGTTTCAACAAATGTCCAAGTTAGCTAAGGCCTAGCAAAAATGTATATTTGGTTCCTGTAACCCGACCAACCGTTTGAAAACGCCCGGCCCTGAATAAATTTTATGACACATGAAAAAAAAGTTTCAAGCCACTTTTCCCTAATGAAAGTTGATAAACCCTGAAAGATTTTATCGAGAAAGTGACTGTCATGTGCCTTTATTTTGCAGTAAAGTCAACTCAAACACAGCATTTTATTTCAACTTATCTGGAGTGTTAACTGGGGCCGGTGAAACAGCATAGCTACATAGCCAAAGTTGTTTAGTGATTGTTATCGTAATATTTCGCAAAGTTCGAAGTGTTCTTTCTCTGAGTTGCCAAAGCAGAGGGTTGTTTAAGTATTTTCAAAACATGACTTGCTATCCTAGGTTTAATCTACTTGCTTGGTTGTGTCTGAAGCATTTATCTTTGTTAGTTACAAATCCAAATGCAACAAGATACCCTGGCAAATCATGCACATATTGGTGAGCACCATTTTGAACATGGTACAATGCATTGTGAGATAGTCACAAAGGAACGATTGATTTGGATATCAAGGTGGATCATGGCCATGTGTTTTCAGCACTACTTGCAATGTGCATGGATAAAATCCAAGTTTGCACACGATGGTATTTGATCTCAAAATGCTTGGCACATGGTCTTGCATTGTTTGTTGACAAGCATTGTTTATTCATGGTCTGGTTTGTAAATATTTTCCTGGCTAGGATTGGTAGATAGTAAGAGGCCCAATAAATAATATACACCATAAAACAGCATATATCATATCATTATTGATGCTCTGACATATTTGCAAAATATATACTTTTGGTTTCATATAAATATCAAAAACAGCCACATGGAATTTTGAAAAATATTAAAATTTCTTCATCTCAAGAACTACGTGGCCAATTACTTTGATATTTCACATACGGTCACCTGTGGTCAACTTGTTCTTATTTTGGCCACCAGGTGGCACTGCGATTTTTCCCCCTAATTTTTAATGAATTTTTGTGTGTTAAGGCAATTTTCAACTTCTCCAGAACAGCTAAACAGAATTGCTCAAAATTTTATCACAATATGTTGGCCTTTAGACAATAAAAGTTTGCCAAAATAATGTGGATATGTTAATTTTTGATAAAGTCATGGTATATCAAACTTGACAAATGTAAGTGAGTTCTGCCACTGTATAAATATATATGGCAATACAGTGCATGTATTGCACTATTGTATTTACAATTTCGACTTCTCAAATACCGATGCTTGAGTGTTGCCACTGTACATGTATGTATTGCAATATTGTAAAAGCAGAGTCCAGTCAGCAGAGCACAGGATAATCATGATCCTCTTGTTTTATAAAGAGCCCAAGAAAGTCAGAATGAAAACTTAATACTACATGCACAGAATTTGACCTGGACAACCTGCTGATGTCTCAAGCTCACTGCTTTTATTCCCTTGAGGATTAAAAACAAACATTGACCAAGGCTTGAGATGTGTTGTATCACATTGCCGTTTACAATATAATTTGAGTTATTTGCCACCAACTTAGAATGATTAATCCGCCACCGTATAGTATAAATCAAGCTTTAACTTTTCTTTACATGTCTCTGAAGAATTTTGAGTCGAGAATTGTGTTCCAATGTAGAGGAAGGAACTAACCATTAAGACCTTCAATTTGTTTTTTTTTTTATCTCACAAAGTCTGGGAATCTGGCGAGATTTCCTGTGGCCCAAGGCAATCTATCAATTTGGTCAATAGATATAGCAATTCACCCCTTGTGTTTTTCAGAAATGATATGAATACCCCAAAGCCACAGGGGCTGACAGCAGTGGCAGTGCCCAGAAAAGTGAAAAAACAAACAAACAAACAAACAAACAAACAAACAAACAAACAAACAAACAAACCCAAAAGTCCACAGGATTAGAATGGATATGAACATTAGATGCCCATGATGAATGGATAGATATTAAAATGGACCGTGAAGATGTTTTTGTTGCAAGAATGAGCTGGAAACTGTATAGGAAACATGAGAAGTCCATTTGTCTCCATAGAAATTTCACTCGTGCAATCACTGAGGGAAAATGAATATGAATGTTCCATTGTGTTATTCAATGGACAAAAAAAAAAAAGGGATGAGGCATTTATAACAGAGGTGTTGCAGAAACTCCCAAAGATGAGGTGGGTCTTGAGCCCCAGCCTCTTTGGAAGCACTGATATACTTGGGGGAATTTGTGGGCCTGATTCATTAAAAGGGCCTTCATGTTGACTGACCAGTCTCTAGTCCTGCTGATGTTGTCAGAGGGAACATGTGCCCTCAATTTAGGAAACTTGAATTGTTGGTTGAAACGTGTCCTTTGAAACGGATATTCTTTCACATATATCACACTGTCCCCTTTATAGTGCAGCTGAATTGTCACGTGGGACAGAGCCTGAGACACTTGTTATAATACTAATAACAGGAGCATGCAGCATTGTTTTACATTATATCAGGTGCACAGATTAACATTTATAGTGTGAGTTAAGTTTATATTGAAGTAAATATTTTCATTTAATTTGAAGACATATCAAAACTGTGAAAGGATACTATAAAAATACTTTATAGCTTCAATGAGAATTTCAATAAAAATCAGTCCTGCTGATTGTCAAGGGAAACGAATTTTAGCCCCCCCCCCCAAAAAAAAATTAATAATAAAAATACATAAATGCAAAGGTGCAAATGTGTGTAAATAGAGAAAACCATAGAATATGACTGATTTTAAAGTAATAAATGTTCATGAAGCACATTGAAAGCATCAGATTATGAGTATATAGATGGATTGCTTGTAAATGGAATTGCTAGCCAGGATTCACTTTTACACTTTTAGCATCAGAGAACTTGCAATTTATTCTTTCTATTACATCACAGATTCAGCAAATGTTTTAAAAGATTAAGCTAGAAATGTACATATTTTATGTGAAAGGGGAATGTACTTGTGTGTCACATGAAGTCTCATTGACAACATCTGACATCTGTGTTTCTAGCCGATCCTCCCAGCAGGAGTCCAAACCCAGTACTCCTGGACTGATGCCAGGGTTTGTACCTCCAAGTACACCTACCACAACCACAGCTAATGGAGATACCAAACCTGTCCTGGAGTCCACAGGCAAAGATATAGAGATTAAAAGTGTGGAGAAAGAAAAGGAAGAAAAGGTAAGTGGGCAGTCTGCCATTCAATGGCTGCAACACAGTTGTGTGAACTGTGATTACATTGTATCGAAATATCAGTGGAGTTATAAGATAGCACACACCAATATGACCAATGTGGAATTGTGTCATGTAGTCACAATACATCAGTGGACCCTGCAGCCTTTCACCAGGACAGGGCAATTTGGTCTAAAAAGGGCACTTGTTAACATGGATGGGAACTACATTAGGGCACCTCCAAAGTAATCTGCTAGAAAAAGGGCACACTTTTGAAGCAAAACTCCACAAATGCTTAACAATTGTATCCAAATTAAGGTGAATATACTCCCTTCACATATCTCCTGAATTCAGTTTGTATTTTATGTCGTCAAAAATGAAGACAAATGTTCCAGTTCATCAAGGCATGAAGTATACCAGAAAAAAAGAAAGGGAGCAAAAAAGACAAGGAGCGAAGAAAGAGGACGGAGCAAAAGAAAAAGCAGGGTAAATCTCCCTCCTATTTTAAGCTGCAGAGAACACTGCTGCATGTTCCACTGATCACAAGAATTCCACCCAACAACCAAAATGAAGGCTAGGTAGTAGGTGCACTTGGTTGTTTAAACTGGGGTTAAACTGATTCACTTGGCATCTTTTACAGTGGGAAGTATCACTTATTATAACAGTGAAATTAAATAATGAGGTATTTGTATGTGTGATGTTCAGCTCAATGTGATTATGTGTAGACTGTAGGAAATACTTAATATTCTTTTATCAATACAACAATAACTGGATTTCATGCATAATTTTGAAAGAAAATGTACCTAATTTTATGCAGACCAAAATTGGATGTACGCCATCCCAGTTCAACAGCTACTCTGTTGCTGACTGTCGAAGTCTAGTCAAGACACTGGTATGTGGAGTGAAGACTATTACTTGGGGCACTGCATCCTGCAAGGCAGCCACCACAGGTGAGGACATGACCTACGCAGTACAGTAAGGATACATTGGTAATAAGCTTTCCAGGTCAACAGCAAGAAAGCATCATAGTGTGGTGTAATAAGTAAGAAAACATGTCACCCTGAAAAGCCATGGTCAGTAGATGTTCAGTAGTTCTCATCTGGGTATGCAACCACTCCTTGTCACTTCAAACAGCAATAAATTTCTTTGAAATCGAGCTGTATTTTGCCTGACCAGAGGTTCTTCAGAATACAGCACTATTGTTTGGGAGCTTTTTTCGATTTTACTTTTTGCTAAAAATGCCACTTTTCTTTAGTGGGGGTAACCCCCGACACCCCCCATCAGGAGCTAGCAAGGACTGTTGGTGATGACCCGTGGCTTTCATGCCCAACTTGAATGCTACAATGAAGATGCATTACGAGATGTGCCATCTGTTGAGACCAGAAATACTATGAATACATAATAATAGGTACATACATGAAGAAGACTACAGAAGCTACGGGTATAATACTTAAGTGGAAAATAACTACATATAATCTAAAATCCAGGGATACTAAATTTAACAACTGATATAGCAACCTGGGATAGTTTAAAGTCCGTCTGCAAAAGTTTCTTATAATCTATGCTGTACTTTTCTTGTAGAACACTGGTGCCATATTCTGAAGAACATCCGTCTGACCTGCCGCCCTCCCCCCCCCCCCAGTTTGCTGATCAGTCAGATGAAAAGTCCCTCTCCCCTATCCGCCCCCCCCCCCCAACCTGAGGAGAAGAAAAAAAAAACACAAGTCCTAAACTAGGGCTGATGATTTTTTGTTTTCGCGGAAAATCTGATGGAATCTCGGAATGAGTAACAAAAAAAGGGAAAAGTAATTTTCTCGCGGAATTTAACGGAAATAGGTCAAAATTGCCCAGTAAAAGAAACAAATCAATTAAAGCAACACAAAATGTAGAAAAATCTGCACATTTCCTCTTTTAAATCACTGAAATTAAAGCTCAAAACCGTTTCCGTTCTACAAATAGCAAATGGACTAGAAATACGCTTTTACCAGGGCACCGCCATTAATCTCGCAACTCAAGACTCTTGTGTGAACTTGAGTTTCAATAGGAAAGATGGCTGCCGCAAAGCCCAAGCGTGGTTGCTCTGGCATGTGAATGACGATAGGGCAAAAACGGAAAATCTTTGAACCAAAAATGGAAAATCATCAGCCCTACTAAACTCATGCCTTTGGTGTCATTCATGACTCTGAATGCTGAAATCTAGGCATATTTACAGAATAAAAAGTTTCCATTCTTTAGTTGGCATACTGATGTATAGTTGTGGCCCATCGTGAGGTAATGTTTTTTTCAGCATGTTTCTGTTTCTGGTATACTGACTGCGAACCATTGCTTCACAGGTTTAAGTTTGTGCTGGTATGCTTTCAGATGCTGCGTTTGTACAGAACAAGCAGTTTCAGCCAAAAGAGACCCTTGTGTTTGTGCATTTGGTGAAATATGCCCTGCAAGCTCTGGACATCTACACTGTTAATGTCAACACCTCTGGCCAGGCCTTCATCAGGCCTGCAGCGTAAGATACACTTTCTTCACCAGCGTAGTGCATGCAAATGTCAAACGTCCTCGGCTTGTATTTTGTGCAGGCTTGAGGATGATGTCGCAGAGTAAGGATTAGATTGGGAAAGGTGGCACAGGGATGAATACTTGTGGTTCAAAAGCACTGACTGCAGTAATGCGTTATACATTTATTTATGTGTCTTTTTTTACTGAAACTCCTGGATCATATCATTTAGAAACTTGGTTTTACTGTACAACTTTGTTACTTGAATACATGAAAAAAAAAAATGTTTTGAACTTCAATCTGCAGAGATCAAATAAAATGTGTATCACGATTGGAGATGAAAAATATGAAAGTACGTGTACATAAAATGTTTTGGCTGATTGGAAAGAATGAAACAGTTGCGGGCAGCAATGAGAGATGGAATCTTCCTTTCATTTGTGCCTCATTACGTGTGTAATTTAAGCTAAAAGTCAAGTTAAGTAGCATGTAGATGGAGTTTTGGTCAGTGCCATATTTGGTTTCATCAGAAACTCGTCAGGCACTGAAGAGATCTTAAAAGTTCCATCATATTTACATTGAGGTGTAACAAATATGTTGCTATGTTAGGTTAGGGCATACAAAATTAGTTGTGAGTTTCTCGTGCATGGCTGCCTCAGTTTTTTAGCCGCGCCTTGACCATTTTATTTTGAAAAATTAATATAAATAAAAAACAAAAACCACCAGCCCGTATTATCAGTTTCTGCAGCCTCAGCTTTTCTTTTTCCTCGGTAAAAATTAATAATGTTTT
Source organism: Hermodice carunculata (assembly GCA_964020975.1). Lineage (NCBI taxonomy): Eukaryota > Metazoa > Annelida > Polychaeta > Eunicida > Amphinomidae > Hermodice > Hermodice carunculata. The sequence goes on along the minus strand of OZ026612.1, from coordinate 104,499,832 downwards.
TTTACACAGGATAGTCCTAAATATAGGTCTGGAACATTATATATACATATTGCACCCAATTCAATGTTCATGAATGAATGAAATGATGCCAAATGTACATCTGATTCTGAATCTTCAAAGACTTCTGGTAAACACTGTGTGTTTGGTATCATTGGAAAGTTCAGAACTTCATCTACATCTCAGTGAAATGCTTTCTCATTGGCTAAACGTGACTGCATTGTGGTTAATTTATGCCAAACATTGCTGTTTAAAAGGTTAGAAATGTTGTTCAGATCATCGTTTCGATTGGCTGATGGTGATATCATCAGATTGTCATATGATGTATTTGAATAATTAATGCTGAACATTAGTCGCGTGGACCTAAAGGAGAGTGGAGATCGCCCAGACCATCATGGCCTCCCTGACTTCCACCCAGGTCTCAACAACATGCCGTTGATGAAAGCATGGATGCCAGGCACAATAAAAGTGGCAAATCTGGCTCTTTTGATGCTGTTAAAGTGTAAAAACTTTGGATACTTTCGTAGAATTAGGACTGGGATAGTTCTTCTGAAGCTTTCTGTTATGATTGCAAAACATACAGAAGGATATTCACTGTACATTTGGTAACGATGAAGGCAGCGTCTTCTGCCAGGACTCCATTTGCACACCGGAAGCATTGTTTTTTCCAAACATATTACTATTATTAGTTTTGTCCTTGATAAAACCAGGGACGTGCTATTCTGAATAGCACATCCCTGATAAAACTAACTGCTAATTGTAAATAACTTGCAAAATAATAAAATTTGACACTGTGGAAATTAAACACATGTGGTAACAATCATTTCAAACAAATTACTGCAGAATAAATTATTATGTACAATTTAAGAGATGTATTGAGCACGACAAATTACATGCCGGACACTGGCTGGGGGACCACAATTGGTCAGCATGGCTTTAGAAGTGACTGGCACTCAAAGAGTTCAATGTTTTTCCTCTGAAAGTGACACGTGTATAACTTAAAAATGCTTAAAACATTTATAGCTTGTACAGGATATCCATTGCAGAAAAATAACATGCATGGGTGAATAAATAAACTTAAACTGCTTTAAGATGTCTTAAATTTATTTTCCTTTCAACATTGCAGATACCAGGTATGGTACATTCTGCGTGTGACATCTTTGTTTTTGTGCAGCCTGTACAGGGCAATGTACATTGTATTTTGAAGTCAAAATCCCAGTTCATTGCATGAAGCAAAGAGGCTACCAAAAGGTGACATGGTTACCTGCTACGGCTGACCGCTTTAGCCTTTGTGTTTACAAAATAAACCTGTATGGTCTCGTTTGTTCAACATGTTAGTCTGTACAGATTTGCCACACTGACAACTGTTCATTGACATTTGAAATTAAAGTTCAGATTTGAAATCACGCTACGTTTACTGTCCAGCCTGTTTCTTGAGTACCTTAGAGCACACCTGTGAAACTGAAAATTGTTCTCACTTCCAACATTTGGTTTAATACATGTATGCCTCAAGCCTGATGGTCTCAATGGTATATATCCGTATGAGAAATTAAATCAATGTATTTTAAGTTTAACATTTTTACAATGCTTTCAAAATCCACAAGTTTGACACAAGCAGCTCTTGAAAACTTGAATTTAATAACAGATCTGTAGATCTAATCTCAGAGTATCAATTTCAGGATGTCAAAATGCTTGTTTCCACAGAAGCTTCAAACTTCTTTTGCATGCAAATCTAGAAGTCCTGCAAGAGACAGTTCCATTTCCCTTGCATTGTTTCAGGATATTTGAATCATATTGTTTCATATATGAAGAAATTATTAAAGATTTCATATTCTGCAACTGTGATTCATGTAAATGCTTAAAGCACAGTTGCAGAATATGGAATATTTATAAGTAATTTATGTTTGTGTGCTATTTAATTGTGATTGTTATGGTTTTAAAAAACACCCACCATCACCAATATCTGATTTTTGAGTAAAAAATAACTAAAAAACCCTCCTGCCCTCATCAGTTGAAAAAAAGTTCAGACCAAAGTTTGAAAACATTTATTTCCCAAACATGGAAACAAGCTGGTTAACCAGTCTTAATTTATTTATGCAAAAAGTTTGGACCATTACTGCAGTGCATGAAACCCAAATAAACAAACCTTGAACCTGATGGTTAATACTGTCAGGTATTCATCAACAGAAGCCAGACTGATGTGTATTACTAGAACGTGATTAAAAGTTACTGTTCATTGTGTGATTGCAGTGTTCAGACGGTGCGGACCAAGGAGGAGAAGGAAGTGCTGGAGCACTTTGCAGGTGTAGTAAGTGTAAAACTTGGCAGGAAAGTCTTGTATCTACTTATGAACTGTAATTAATTACACAAGGTCTCCCAACTTGGGTACACAAGTACGTATTACAAAGTTTGTGTATTAGATTGAGCAACAGCAACACTTCTCTTCAAAATCAGCATGCTATAAAAAATCTCAACCCTATTTCATCCAAATGAATTTTGAGAAACCAAATCAGACTCACAGCCATTTGATGAAATTAAGTGGCTTGTGATTGATACATTGATCAAGGCTGCATAATATATACAAGTAAATAAGTGAGTGTAAGAGTCACAATTAAGGACTGATGGAGGAGAGGACAATCGGTAGGCCTGAGATCACATCATGTGGGCACAATTTGCGAGTGTGGGCATGCTGTGAACAAAGACCTACTGGTGATGCCATCTAGGGCTGGCTAAGAAATGCTGTATCACAGATCTATACATGAAAGTACCCAATTATTACTACCAATGTTACAACAAAAGCAAACAATTGACAAGGCAGGGCCAAAATAAAGAAAAATTGCCAAATTTTTGTACAGAACTGAAGAGTTGCCAATAAAATTGTTTTCATCATGAACGTATTGGCACATGATTGATGTGACATCAAGTTCTGCAGGTCAAAGTTGGGTCGTTGCTACAAACAGGCATCTGGACATTCTAGCCCAGAACCCCACATTGTTTCCTGATAGCATTGAATTTATGTGGGTAAATGGCAATGGGCAGAAACACATGCAAGAAAGTGGACTGTTGTACGAAAACTTAACTTAACCTGAAAGGTAAATATCTTAATACATGTTCCACTACTTCACAAAATGCAGTGTGTCATGATCTGTTTTATTGTGGTGCTGTAACATTGGTCCCTGTCTTGAAAAGCCACCCCCAAGGATCAACAAAGTCTGGTCTGTCAAAATAGGTTGTCTTTCATTGGCAGCATAAATAACCTTAAAATAACTGAGCAATATATCCTGAGCTGGTGGTGTTCCACACTGATAGTTTCTCATTGGAGTGGTGTACAAGACGGGCACTGCTGTATTTTTCATTGGCATTTGAATGTGATCGCGGTAATACATAAGTTTGTTTTTGTTTCTGCAGTTCACCATGATGAATCCACTCACTTTCAAGGAAATTTTCTCCACCACAATTGAGGTAAGAAATAAAGCTTTGAAAACTGTCTTGGGACTGATCGGGTATATGTACATGCCCAGAATGATAGATATCCAGTAATTATATTAAAGTTTTGGTCGAAAAACACCCCCCCCCCCCCCCAAACAAACAACCCCCCTCTGCCTCCCCAAAAAACGAAACAGTTACAGCACTGATGAAAATCCGGAGTTTCTTTGTTCAGGCCCATGTTTGTGTTGTTGTATAACTGGATTTTTTTTTATGTTTCAGTACATGGTGGAGCGAATCCACAACAACTATGCCCTACAGGTGTGTATAGTAAGTGTGCATCACGTTTACATCTACTCCTCGTACTCTAACATCTAACCCGTACACTCTTGGCTGACCTGCACCTGTGACTGTCTGTGGCTACTGCATGTGACGTCACTGCAGGCAAAACTAGGCTGCATTGCCTTCAAAGGCAGTGACCAAATACATTAATACGAATACTTACTGAAGCATGTACCCTTAGTATAAGATAGATGTTAATGCTATGGGGAGTAAGGTGTTACAGTGACTGTTACACCTGTGTCTGCAAGTTTGGACTCTGGCGTTGTATGCTGAAGGGAGTACTGGTCTTGGGTGACGACCTGTTCAAGACAGATAACTAGTCCATTGTCATCCTTGGACTTGGAAATATCAGTCCAACTTCCGCATACAGCTCTGAAAGATATTCATGAAAGTAACATTTGAAGCATGGCATGTGGAATGAGAATATTTCAGTTTTCTGTCATTCTAACTATCCATATTAAATTAAAATTGTATTTTAAAATGGGTAATTTTGTAGAAGATTCCTGAATGATGACTGTCCAGATGTTGTGAGTGTGAGAAATGTTTTGAAAAGGGAGTTTGTTTTACTTTGTACCAAAGGTCAGAGTACTACAATTTAAATCATGTTCTTTTAGCTGAATATCAATAGCAGAAAATATGTTGTAAATTTTTCAGGTCTTCAGAGTAATGTTGGTCCTGTATAAGTGATCTTGCATACCTTTTGTTTTCTTTAGTCTCCTTTATTTCACACTTCTGTTTATTTCTTACTTCTCTTTTATTAGTAAACAGTAATTTATTACATCAACATTGAAGCAAAGGCAGATTAGTACTCATTTCTCAGTGCACAAAATGAATAAGACCAGGGTTTAACATTTAACATCCTACATTTAATTGCTTCTTTTCTTTTATACAATCAGTATTGCTGGGAAATTTAGGAGCATTAGTAAAAATATATATATATTGCAAGAAGCAAGGGGGAAAAATTTTTTTTTTGGGGGGGGGGGGGTTAAATGTGAGACAAGTAGGAGTGAGAAACTTCACAATTATTTTGGGGGCCTAATGTGGTACATCTGTTTTGGACTTCTTGTGTTGTTTCAAAGCTGTTGTATCAATGCTATTCATCTAACTGAAAATATGGGAGTTTTTTTGTTTTGTTTTGTTTTTGTTTTTTCAAAATGTGTACATGAGTTTAAAGATCACTGTAAAATCAAATCTCTGAAATTTAAAGTCTAACAGCTTTCATCAGTATATTCTGGGTGTGATGTGCTCAGAGTATGCGGTGGCAAGCTGTTGACAGGTGGCTTAGTGTTCTGAATGACCAAAAAAAAAAAAAAAAGGAAGCAGCTGAGGTTTATAACATCAAACACCTGTTGGTATTTTTTTGTAATGGAAAAAAAAATTCATGCCAATACATGTGCGTGAGGTCCCAGCTCAGGGTTAAGCTGGATTGTTTTTTTTTTTTTGACAGGTGGTTGCCAACTCATTCTTGGCCAACCCGACGACTTCTGCTACATTTGCCACAATTCTTGTTGAGTATCTGCTGGCGCGACTGGAAGAGATGGGATGTAAGTGTACATTCTTATATCAGTGGCGTAGGAAGCTTTGAACTATTGGGGGGGGGGGGCCCCCAAGTGATGAACTGTGCACGGAAGGTGCATCCTGCTTGGGGGGTCAAATTATTGGGGGTGGGGGGGTGGGGGTGGGCAGGGCCCGTATATATCAGGAATATTTGCAGATGCAAAGGTAAACTAACATTACAAAATCCAAAATCATATGTGACAGTCGACTTGTATAGACACATGAAACTGAGATACAAAGTTAACGTTTTACCCTCGTCTCATTAAGTGCTGGAGGGTAATATAGTCATGTAATGAGTTATCTGTCAGTCTGTCTGTCTGTCAATCTTGCCAGTGTTATTTCAGTTTTTAAATGTATCAATCAATGGCAGTTTCGTGAAATGTGTGGCACAAATGCATCCTGTGATAGATATAAACCCTATTTAAACAGGGCTTCACATAAGATATTTCAGGGGAGCTGTAAGTCACTCTCCAAAAATGATGGTGAACTTTTAGGTGAGCTGTTCCAATCATTACCTTCGTCTGTTTTGCAGAGTGAAAAACTGTTCACCTGCAATGATGTTTTGCCGATTGAGGGTGCTTGAGAGTGAACACTCCCTTCAGTAAGGAAGGCCTGTTTTGAAATTTAAAACTTGTTCTTATGAATATATTTTTAAAACATGTAGGTTGGGTGAGAGATACCCAAGGGGGTGAAATAACTTCGGTATTTAAAATGCACTTTTAGACATTACATAATATACCACCAGCGTAATCTGTGCATTGCAAGCTGTTTTTCTAATCTTTTTAAGTTAGGAACATCATCACTAAATGCTGGTATGGTCATTGGAGTTGTGAAGAAACTATAATTACTTTCAGCAATATTTTAGCTTCATTATTGGAGGTACATGTTACATGTATTTCAGGTTTTATGACCAATGCAAAGTTGAATGCAATGTATGAAAACTTCCCATTGTTTTTGAGGGGCATTTACAATTTAACCATGAGTGTGTATATATTTACAGCCAATATGGAGAGGTCCAACTTGTACCTCAAGTTGTTTAAGCTGGTGTTTGGCTCAGTGTCCTTGTTTGCTGCAGAAAATGAACAGATGTTGAAGGTAATTACATTGGTTGCTGAGACTCTAGGGGCAGTTACAAGATTTATTATCATGTAAAAGATTTCAGAACAAACAATTCAGCTCTTACATTTAATCCAATCAGTTTTATTTGTGAAATCTGTTTTGCACAGATTTTAAATGGTCTGAAAATTGGGCAGGGAACCCATTCATGTGCAGACTTTGCTGACTCTGTTGTATTTATGACTCATAGCAACATGTCATAGTTTCACAACATGGTCTAAAATGAAACTCCTGTTACTGTTCGATGAATAAACGAATTGTGGCTCTGTGGATTTTGTGCCAGTTATGCCCAATAGTGGAAATTGTGTGTGTTATACACAAATGAGGGTGGTAGGCAGTGTAAAGACGCAGTGAATGAGAAACTGGCTGGTGCTGCCACCATCCATTCAGAGCTGTAATTAAATCAGGAACATGCATCAGTCTTCTGTGGTCTTCATTTTGTTGGGGGAATGCCGCAAATTAATGATATCTGGTGAGAGCATGATACATTCTTAGCATTTTGCAAGTCTCTTGACCCAGGGCACTAGGTGAGCTTTAAATTTGCAGCAAAATTAAAAATGATGTGTTTGCTTTTGGTACCAGTGATGAAAGTGGAGCTGGTACCATACAGGATTATTTTGTTTAATAAAGAACATGTTTAAGATTGCTGGGGAAAAGTGTCAATTCTTAAGGATTGTATTTTATTTATGCAGTGTTGGGGTCTTTTTTAACATTGGAAGTCTGAAGTAGTAGCTTTTGTTTGATAGTAAATGTTGTTACATAGTTAAAAAAATTAACTTTGCAGCATGTATTAGCATTTAGCTATTTATGTTTGTATATTGACTTCCATTTGCCTTCTTACCTGGCTAGAAATTTGCCATAACTGCTCTTTTGCCATAGCACAGTTAAAGCAAGAAGGACCACATAGTGCCATTTTCCTACTACAATGAAATTGTTGTGGTACCATCTGGCCCTTGCAAAATGAGTCTGATGTCTGAATACGTTCAGTACATGAGTCAAATAGCAAAGGAACTTGTGCTGTCAAGTGTGTATGTCACATATTTGAGTGTCGTTATAATTAGGTTTCACTGTATTGAAACATTCAATGTTCAATTTCTTGTACGTTCACCTATTTGTTTTTGTTTCGTTGTACAGCCTCACCTCCACACCATTGTCAATCGGTCAATGGAGCTGGCTATGAGTGCCAAGGAGCCGTACAACTACTTCCTCCTGCTGCGAGCGCTCTTCCGTTCTATAGGGGGAGGGAGCCATGACCTGCTGTACCAGGAGTTCCTGCCATTGCTGCCAAACTTACTTCAAGGTCATTTTCACATTGTTAACTCTTCCTGAGTCTAAAATAGCCCGCAAATACACAGTTTCATAATTACTGATATGTGCATGTACCAATGTTGAAAATTTATATGAAAACATAAATATTGGAAACAGGAGTGATTTATGCATGTTTATATTGAAAGTCCACTGTGGATGTGGTATGTACTATGTGTCTGGTATTGGAAGAGTCTGATGAGCATCAGGAAAACAATACAGGAAAAACCCTTGTAAATGTATTGGAACTTGAAGATTTAAATGGTAACTAAGGTCCATGATGGAAAATGTGCACCAGGTGGACTTGACCATTGAATTGATCTTCATGTACACAAAAACCTCCTTATATTACCTGATGAAGATCCCTGATCATTACTGTCTGTTTTCAAAATTAGCTTTAGGACATACTGGTGAAATTAATATTCCCCTAAATTTCTACAGTTATCTCTGTGTTATGCGGGGATGGGAAATGATAAGGAGGAGCATAGAGTCAGATCAGTGGTGATGCTTCTTCTCCCTCCCTCCCTTTTTAGCTCAGCTGACTTGTCACTCAGCACAGCTTATAGGATGGTCTGTCGTCCGTCCATCCACAATTCACATTTTCAACTTCTTCTCCAAAACCGTCAGCCAGATTGCATTCAAACTTGGCAGGGACGTACCTTGGGCGCGTCTGTACCAAGTTTGTTCAAGTGGTCACAGTTCAGTGATTTTTGGATTTTTTATGAATTTTTTTGCTCTTTATTGGGGCATATCTTAAAAAATCTACTTCTCCAAAACCAAATCTACTTCTCCAAACCACTCACCCAATTGCTTTGATATGACACAGGAACACTCCTATGGACTCCTAGTTCTTAATTTGTTCACCAGGTGGCGCTGCAATTTTTTCCTATTTTTTAATGATTGTTTGTGTGTGTTTGCTATTTTTGACGTTTCCAAAGCCATTGCTCAGATTGAGCTGAAACTTTGTAGATATGTTTCGTGCGGAAGGGTCAAATGTTCACTAGGTGGCACTGCTGTGGATTCCTGATTTTTAACGATTCTGTCAATGTGGGTACTTATCAGTAAATGCACCTTACGTATTGATTACTATGCAAGTCAATGGGCAGTCTAATGCTAATTCACATTTTGGACTTCTTCAAAGAAACTGTCTGTCAGATTGACTTCAAACTTGGTGGCAATGTTCTTTGGTTGGGTCTCTACCAAGTGTATGGGAATGGTCATGCTCCAGTTATTTTTGGATTTTTTCATGTTTTTTTTGGGGGGGGGAGGTTAAAAAGTTTGAATAGGAAAGTTTAACATGAGAATTTCTTGTAATGGTTATAACTTATATAATTTTGCCAGATTTGTGTCAAACTTGGTGGGGATGTACCTTTGATAAGTGTCTTCCTGTTTTGTGCAAGTGGTCATGCTCCAGTGATTTTTGGATTTTTCGTGATGGCCCTTGATGTTGCACATGTTAATGTTCTTCCATAGAGGTCAGACTTACTCAGTACATGGGTGACCTTGATCCTATCCCAAGTTCACAGAACCACAAGTGCGGTGAATCTCTAGGTCAGCTGAGCATGGGCTGTTCACAAAGCCCTCTTGTATAATTTTCTATTCTTTTTGGTGTGCTTGGTATTGGCATATTGGAGATAATGCAGCACATTTTACTTTGCTGGACGAACATGAACTAATAAGGTCTGATGGTTTTGGTCATGTTATAGGGCTGAATAGCTTACAGAGTGGGCTGCACAAACAGCACATGAAGGACCTCTTTGTGGAGCTGTGTCTGACGGTACCTGTGCGCCTGAGCTCCCTGCTGCCCTACTTACCCATGCTGATGGACCCTCTGGTGTCTGCACTCAATGGCTCCCAGACACTCGTCAGCCAGGTCAGTTCTTGTTTTGACTGACTAGAAATGTTACAAAACTTTTAGTGCTGGTGTTATGATTTGAAAGCACACTTTAGTGGGTGTAGGTTTTGTTCTTTCATTTCACTCAAAGTGTATAATGTGATGCTGAGAATTGAAGGATGAAACATGGATATCACTGTGAGGTGGAATCAGGTTAATCTTTTCAACTCAGAATGGTGGTTGCCTCGATGTGAAGTTTTTGAATTACAAAATTCCGTGATAATGAGTTGTGTAACAAGTTTAGGCAAGCCCCCCACCCCCCACAAAAATCCCTTCAGAATCTTGTGGATTCAGACATAAAGACAGTTAAGTATGTGGCATGGCACTGTGCTTCACATGAATTTAGTTGTATCTGTATTTTTTTTTGTGTACATGATAGGAGTAACTTCTATTGAGACTTTTCAGAAATGAGATGTCAGCATGTGTGCTACTAGAACTGTATCTTACAGGGTCTGCGTACACTGGAGCTGTGTGTGGACAACTTGCAGCCAGACTTCTTGTATGACCACATCCAGCCAGTTAGGGCTGAGCTGATGCAGGCGCTGTGGAGAACACTGCGCAACCCCTCGGACAGCAATGCCAACAATGCCTTCAGAGTGCTGGGCAAATTTGGAGGGGGCAACCGCAAGATGTTGAGAGAACCCCAGAAGGTGATGAGATTGAATGGAAAGTTTATTAAATTAAAAAAAAATATTATTGATTGGAATATAAGAAAGACATTCAACACAACTCAATTGAAAATCTCTCCTAGAGGTTTTTCAGGTGTGCACTTGGGTTTCTATTTTTTTGTTTTTGAGACTCCGAGTATGTTAAAAGGCAAAAAGTATAATTTTCAGTTAAATTTCCAAAATTCTGATGTCTTCTGAAACTGTGTGTTTCACTTGTTGTCAAATGTACCTGTCTGTGCTGCAGTTGAAGTACAACGAGCGAGAGCAGGTGGGTCCCTGTGTGACTGCCTACTTCCAAGACTGCAAGACCCCCATACAGCTGCCTGTAGAGAGAGCCATCGAGGTGGCACTGAATGCTTTGAAGGCAAGTAACACAGAGGCATACTACCGCAAGCATGCGTGGGAGGTGATACGCTGCTTCCTGGTGTCCACCATGAACCTGGATGATGACAAGCAGTCCTTGGCACACCTGTTTACACACCCCAGGTAAGGCTCTCCACTGGTATGTGTACACAATAGCAGCCAGAAAGATGACAAATCCTCTGTGTCATATTATTATGTACCAGAGTGAATAATAATTGTCAGAGGAAGAAGAGACTGAAACTACAGATAAGAGAAATGCATTATTATGATATCTGTTGATGCATTTAAGAAGATTAATACTTAGGAGTCCTGGCATTGTATCTAGTAAAAGCTGTCCAGGTTTAAGTGTGAACTGTTTCGACATCTAACAGTCAAAATGTAGCTGCTGAAGCTTTTAACATTTACACTTTGGTTGCAGTTTTTGACGACATGTGTGTTTTTTGGCAGTTTCCAAGATAAAGAAGTTCCATACTACAGTGGGCCTCTGTACAAGAACCCAGATGGTCATGCCAGGAAGGTGCAGGAACAGGCAGTTACTGGCATGTTTGGTGAGTGGTGCCGCTGTGCAATCATAATTCAGTGGGTAGAAAGATGAATTTTTCCAGTCCCTGTTGCCATCAACAGTCATAATCTTGCATTCATTCAATGGGCTGTGTAGGAGTCCACCCCAGGAGAACCTATTGTGTTTTGGGGTTGTCCGTCAGTCTGTCCATCCGTGGTTCCATCTGTTGTTCTGTTGGTCCACTGTTTGTTTGTGAACCTGGTAACTCGAGACTTCCTGGCCACCTGAAAATCAAATTAACCTTATGTATACCATGACACTATTTCTTTACTTGATCACATTTTGCTGACCATGACCTCCTTTGTAAGGTCACAGGACCCAGATGTGTGCAAAGGTAGACCCATGAGTGAATGCTTTGCACTGAAGGGACTCTAGTTTTGTGCCTTTTCTATACACAATGTACTCTTTTCGCAGTTCAACCTTAGAATTTTTAATGGAATGTATTATAAAATTTCCATCTTGAATTGCATAATTTTGTAGCCCAACAATTTTCAGGTCCTGTGTATATTGATAGGAGAGAGCTCAGAAATATAGGGACCTTCAAAACTCATAAAAATCATGGCACTGCTGTTTTCACAGTAAAAGAACGTATTGTATATCTTGATTTATACAGTTCCTGATGAGATGCACAGAGCATCAAAACTAGTCGAGCTTGCCTCCTAGATTCTACAGCTACTTGGCCCAGTTGTAAGCTCATATCCTGATATAACCCTCATAAACAGTCCGAGTTAAAATTTATGCCAATTTTAGGTAACTTTCGTAAAATATATGTAAGTCGATATTACTTGGAATTTGATGTAAGGCCCTTTATCGTCTTAGCTCAGGGTGGCAGTTTTTCATTGTCTGAAACTTGAAATTGTGTGTAGTTGTGTAGGTAACTCTTTATGATCCCTTACTAGTTTCAAGACCTTCATTTAATCTGATTCTGTGCATGTGACATCATCATATTTTATCGTAATAATAATTATAAATTAAACTGCTGAGTTTTTTTAACAGTATCTTTTGACTACTCCATGATAGGGGTTTCTAGATGAATATTTTAATGGAGCTGGCCAAATCAGTGGGTGTACACTAGGTATCCAAGCCAACTTGGGTGTTGTGCAATGTCAGATTACCTTGGGCCATTACATGCTGCACAAAACCCATATCCATAGCCTCATAATCTAACTTGTGCCATGTGTAAGGGTTGGTGCAAAACACACAAGTTTACCATCACCTTGTCAGTCTCCCTTCACCACTAACTGGCCAGTGCCACAGCGTCACATAAAAGCGACAGGTGTATATTGAGACAGTAATTGCTACCATGGTCAGTGTAATACTGTGTAAATATACATGTACCATACATGACCTAACCAGGTCTATATTATATTGTGTTCATGAAGAATCAAAATACAAATTTCAGGAACAAGCGAGACAAATATTAGTTGTTAGAAATGTTTAAATGCATCAATGGAAGTCTCCTCAACCCAGTGTTTTCCTACTGAACATTTGTTTTAATTTCAATTTAATTTTTTTCATGGAGATGAATGGGGTGGGTGTAATGAAACTTTCCTAAGTATATTGTACAATCATTTGGGACTCTGCTCTTGTTTAATAGAAATGCCATTTTGTAAGGAAAAGCGTGTCAAATCACCCCTCATATGCTGGAGCAACTTACTGGGAGCAATCATAAAAATGCCCGAAGAGCCTGGTATCATCTGACAAGTAAATACAAAGTTGGTTTCTTTTAACAGTTGCAGCAGCGATTAAAGACCTGCGGCCATTTGTGTGGCTGTTTATGGCATCCACAGTGAAGCATTACACAATGGTGGCCATAGCACAGCAATGTGGTAAGTCGACATCCTACAGATGGTATTGACCTCTTTTGTAATTCACTTTTCGAACAAAAGTGGGTAATAATGGGGTAGATTTTTTTCTTTTTTAATGTACAGAATTTTTGTTAAGATATTTGCTAAGTTCTAATAGAACAACATATGCATAGTCTGGCTGGTGAACTTTTTTGTCAGGGAAAAATAGGTATAAAATATTCTTGAAGCTTGATGTCATTTTTCTGAATGGCATTCAATGTTGTATGTCGCTATGCTCACAGACACAAAAAACCTGAGTTTTTTTTTAACAAAAAGAATTAACTTTAGTCCATTTATCCCTTTTTTGTATCATTACACATCTATGATTGGGAGTGATGGTAAACGCTGCAACAGCCCAAAATATAAATACCATTTGCATGTGTTAGCCTGACACAATGTGTACCTTGAGCCAACCTGCCCGATTCCCCAAATGTGGCTTCATTGTGTATACAGACATACAAAGAAACCTTTCCCCGGATTGGACATTATGTGACACAATACCAGAGAGCATGTTGAATTGTGTTATATCAGTAGAATAAAGTCCTTTTTCATTGCATAATTCTATTCCAGTTTCGATATGTGTATGTTTGGGGCTGTTGTTTACTACCACTCTCATTCATAGAATGAAAAAGAAAAATTCAATAATTCTATAGTGGCATAAATAGGCTAAAAGTAAATATGTTTGCTTAATTTTTATGTATGTGTGCGCGTGTCTAGATACATGTATCAAGAATATTGTACAGTTATTTTTCCTGGTAAAAGATTATCATCCATCTTACAGTGAATTATATTGGTGTAAAATGAGAAAGCGGGAGCCTTGAAAAGGCATAGGCGAGGTGCAATGGCGTGTCCCACGCGCACAATACCAGCTTCAATCACCCGTGTCATTATGCCATAACACACACAAAATCAACCCTCTTTTCTTAATTGTATTTCACCATTGTACAAAGCACATGTAAGTTTGTATACCAGCTTTGTGTTGTATTTCAGGCACACTTTAATATAAAAATCACCAAAATAGCATGAGAAATACTACTACTTGTGGTGATTAAACTCATATGTTGGTGTGCTTGACAGGTCCATTCCCAGTAGGCAGTGACAGACAGAATAAACTGAGCGGCATGGACCCTCAGGTGTTGATAGACGCACTGGCTGTCATCATGGGGCATGAAGAGAAAGAGCTATGTAAACCTGGGAACCTGGCACTGGTTCTGATACTAGATACAGCTACCAGCATCCTGGGCTCAGAGGAGCGTGTAAGTAAAAAACTCTGAATCATGAAATATGTTGCATCAAATTGGGTTGTGGTTTTGGCAACTGTAATAATCATGATGATTAATAATTACCATAATTTGTGTCTGTTTTTCTGCTTTACTGGTTACTTATACTGGATGATGTAGTGCAGTGTGCTCAATCATAAGGTCAAGAGCCTGCGCCCCCCCCTTAAAAAACAAAACAAAAAAACCACCACCCCCCCCAAAAAAAAAAATCAGAATGAACTTAGAAATAAATGTCCGAAAATTTTATGGATGCTTCATTCTCAAAACTTTCCATTTGAATGGTGTGCTGTATTTGTTTAGATAATTATATAATTTTAAAAAAATATTTTGCAGGCTTGCCAGCTGCCATTCTTTGAGTACCTGGTAGACAGGATGTGCTCGCTATGCTATGACCGTGCCTGGTATGCCAAACTTGGAGGGTAAGATATGTCTTACATGTATGAATAGGCCTGCTGGGTTAATCTGGCTGAATTTGTTGTCTCCTTGGAAACAAAAATGAATGGAAATGCATGCATCTTGTGTGGTCATAACAGATTTAAGGAGGGGACATGTCAGTGCATATACATTGTGGTACATTGCGTGTTGCCTTACTTTTCCAATTTAGGACAAGCTGATGCTGCCACATACCATTCAGAGTTGCAGCAAACTTTTATGATATTTTTTTTTTTTTTTAGAGGCTTCACCAAATGCTGAAGTCCTAATGGACAAGGAAGTGATTATTGGTTTCAAAAAAGAAGAGAGTCTCTCTTATATTTTGGTCCGATCCCGGATCCAATATCATCCAGAATCTGAATCCAGTCCTGCAGTTTCTGGAAAGAAACATTCAAATGAATGCAACAAAACCAGTTGCAAATATTGTGTTTTCCTGGATACTTCCGGCAATGCCAAAAGCACACAGACTGGGTGAACATACCATGCCCCCAAAGGAGGTTGCTGTTAAAGTTCTAATCTAGTTTACCTCCTCACCTGCGGAACTTGTCACAAACAATATGTTGGTCAAACGCTTCGTCCACTGAAGGACAGACTCCCCGAGCACTTTCGTTATATCAATAACAAAGTACTTGACCAACTTTTGGGCAGACATTTTGCCCAATCAGACCATCCTGAACTGAATTTAAAAGTTCACATTCTGGAATACATCTATACTTCCTCTCGTCTAGAACGCACTAGACAGTGGCGACTAGACAGGGAGGGACATTGGATGCACCAATTGCGCTCACTAGAGCCCTTTGGTCTCAACATAATGGGGAAATGAGCTCCTTTGCTCAATCTTATGCTAAATTTTTATTTCAGAGCTCATTTCCCTATGGTTTCTCTGCTAGGTAGACATATTCTATGGATTTACCTATGGGAAGATGCACAATTATCAGTTTACTGTGTAGTCACACAGCCAGAAGCTCCTTCAGCAGAGCTTCAGTGGAACTCTGAATTTCCACTAACTATTCCTGTTTACACACTCAATGACCCCAGAAGTGTATCAACAGTAACCTCAATTCTTTGAGTTAACTGTAATTCAAAGATTCATTTGGATTCAACTTTGCATTGACAACCACTGTCACAACAAGTCCGGAGCTCTGTGTGACGTAGTCACAAGCCCGTGTTTTACACAGCAACAGAAAAGTTATACTCTGGTATATAAACAGATGTTAGGTCATAACCCCTTGGTCCCTGATGAGTTTCAGTCGAAACGAAACCGGTCGGACCCTTCTCCACTAGCCATTGCGACCTTCGCCCGGTATTTTCAACTCAAACTTTTATGATAGTTAAGATTTGGCCATCCTTTAGCTTCATATCTTGTTCTCAGTTTTTTGACAAGATTTTAAGTTTATCCACTTCAAAGAGAAATCAATACAGGACATTTACCTATGATTTAGGAACTGATGAGTCCCCACAGGTATGACAGCCCAATATTTGGGACAGTCCAAACATGTTTATCATAACCTGTTCAAGGAAGATCACAACGAATATGAGACTTAATGTGGCATATAGACATGGGTTTTTTTTTTTTTTTTTTTTTTTCCCCAGGACACTGTATGGTGCTGATGGTATGAATATGTGTTAATATTTTTACAGGTGCAAAGCAATCAAGTTCATGTTTGAGAGGATGGCCATCAAGTGGGTACTAGAACACCAGTTCCTCTTCCTTAAGGCACTGCTCTTTATCATGATGGACTTGACTGGTGAGGTCAGTATCTTTACGGTCGGCAAACAGGTTCCCCGGTGTTTGCTTTTTAAATGTTTGCCATGTAAAGGGAGTGATCATTTGCATTTCTCTTCTATACATAGCCCAAATATGTCCGGCTATTGCTGGGTCATTGCCTGTGCAGCAGACTTTGTTCCATTGTAAAATCTTAAGCTGTCCAAAAAGCATTCTTGGAATGGCATCATTGGACCACTTGTCAGCTTAAAGGTCGTTTTGTTTGGTCCACAAAGTCAGAAGGTCTTGATTACTTTGAGGGTAAAATTGTAAATGTAGCAATATGTACTAAGTTTGAATATGGCATGTTCATGCATACAGAGTAATTTTCAAGTAGAAAACATTTTTCAAGAGGGTAACAGTTGCAAAAAAAAAAAAAGGGGGGGGGGTTCAAAAAGTGGTTTTCATTACCGTCTTCTTGGTTCGAAGGTTTATATTCATAAGTCTTATGGACACAGATGAAGCACATTTTTCATTGGGAATATAAATTGAATATTTTCTTGTATGTAAATGGCAGTAGCCATGTTAACTCTTTCACTGTCAACTGTGACCAAAGTGAAGTACTTAACCCTTTCCCCCTTGAATTAAGACTTGAGTCAACAGCTTTCATTGGCATGGGTTGGGCACTAAGTGCCCAACCCATGCCAAGGAAAGCTGGTGACGTGGGGCATGTGATCTTGATAGGTCTCATGTACAACACTGAAGCAGACGACATTTGACCACCAGCCAGTTTTGGCCAGTTTGAGGGGGAAAGGGTTAAAATGAAATTCTCTGACTTTACAAATGTATGCTATTTAACATTCTTGGTTAAAAGACCTTTTATTCAAGTAGTAGCATGCCGAAAGTTTCAACGTGTATAATGGTCCAGGTGAACAGCTTTCCTCGACATGCTTAGGGCACAATGGGCCCACAGCGTGCTGAGGAAAGCTGTTGACTCAGTCCAAAACGTGGCACTGAAAGGGTCAGTGTGTTGGTTTATTGAGTTGTAACAAGACGTTTAATGTGCTCGACGTACAGGTATCTAGTGGAGCAGTGGACATGGCAAAGTCCAATCTGGAGCAGATGCTGCGTCTGTGTGCCAAACCTGTCGTGCCAGACAAAACCAATGAAGAACTGGTGTTGGCTCAGAAGAAGTCTTTACACGAAGTCATTCACGAACTAGTCAGACAGGTTACCTCCCCCAATGCAATGGTCAGAGAACAGGTAGGGTGTTTGAATGTGGTGACTTCAGGTGGCTTTATCAATGTTTAATCAGTCAGTTGTAAATGAGCTTTTTGGTAATGTTATGATTACCAAACGGAGTGGTCATTTATCAAACAATGTCTTCCGAAAATCTGTTGTGGAATATTCTTATTAGGTATTAGTATACAGCAGTCTGGCTTGTTCCAGAATGAGCTGTGTTGAAAAGTCAGGTCATCTGGTGTAAGAATCTTGTGTTTAATTTCTTGATGCGTGGATTCTTTCATTTTAGTTGCGCACACGTGTACATGTATTTTGCTTTGCCCTGTGCTTGTGTCCTGAAGTAATCAAATCAATTTTTGTGGTTGCTAGTCCATGCACTCGCTCAAGGTGCTAGCAGAGACAATGGGCAAGACTATCACCGAGATCATGGAGCCCCACAAGGATGTACTGCAGGACATGATCCCACCCAAGAAACACCTGCTGCGTCATCAGCCTGCCAATGCTCAGATTGGACTCATGGTGAGTCCTTGTCTATTATTTTCAAACTCAATAGGAAAAGCAATTACAGTGGCCCCCTTCTTGTAAGGGCCCCAACTGCTGGCTTGTTAGAGGGAGTACTCTCTGTAGAGGGGGACAAAAAAATAAAAATGTGACATTTTCTGTGTAAGAATGGTGGTCGTCTAAGAGGTATGATGCCCTTTGGTGACAAGGTCTCTACACTGAACAGAAGAAGAAAGATGTAATGATCAGTAGGCCTATATGACATATTTGTCTGTTTTATGAAAAGTTGTAGAAATTTCAAATACATATTACTGAAAAATTGCTTCTCAGTTATGTATATTTGTGTAAGCTACAGCTGACATAACTCGCATACTTGACTGTATATTATTTAAAAAATTATTTGTATCAACTGGGAATCTGTATCTTTTACAATCCTTGTCAGATGGCATTTTCTGGTTGCAGTTGAGGTCTGCTATAGTACATGTAGCTGTAAACTTCTTGTATTCTGATTATGTTATAAAAATGTCTGCCACTGTGTTGGCTGATTGGTGTACCTCTTGACTGACAGGAAGGTAACACATTCTGCACGACGCTGCAGCCACGCCTGTTTACCATAGATCTCAACATAGTCGAACACAAGGTCTTCTTCACAGAGGTAAGTTGCTCGTGTTTTAGTTTCCTCTGTACAGAATGTGTGATGTAACTTCTCTGAAATTTAATGGTATCAGAGTGTCTTTCAGAAATAAAACATGATTAAACTAGAGTAGCAAGTAAATTGATCTGACCACAGTGTAAATAACATGATTTTGGCTGGTATCGTCTGGAATATCATATTCTCATTTTAAGGCAATTACTGCCATTTGCTGGACTTGCTAGTGATGTTCCCCTTGCAGACTCACTATGTGGACAGTGGACAGTGCACAAAGTGTTGCCACATTCTTCAGAAAAGCATCTCAAAGGCCTTGATATGTATCATGTAGGGTTAGCTGGGGAATTCCATTACAGATTCACCTTATTCATCCTTTGCTTTTACACTGTTAATTATGTACAAAATCAACATCTGAAATTTTAATACCTGCAGTTGCTTAGTCTGTGTGAAGCAGATGATGCAGTGTTGCTCAAATTACCATGCTACAAGTCTGTCACCAACCTGGTCCCCCTTAGAAAGAGTGGACTACGTAAGTATGACTGTTCTACTTTAAATCCTCACTCTTTGTAACCAAAGTAACAGGAGAGTGTTGAAGCAAGATGTATGAAAATTGTTTCTTTAAGCTTTAAACAACATGCACACCTGTTTACTGTCTTTTTCTCAGGCATGTAAATCCGCAGAATATTTTCTGAAGTAGGATTTTTAAAACACACTTTGAAAAGGAAAAGAGGGTCGGTTCTGCATGCAAGCAAAAAACTGATATAAGCACAGCAGGGTATTTTTAGGTTGAAGTAATTTCAGGATTTTTTCATTGATGCTGGTTACGTCCCAGTTTTCTTTGCTGCAGGAGTAGCACATTTTATAGCTGATGCCAGATTTGAAACAAGAGAAGTTCTTCTCTATGACATGTACATGAAATTCAGACAAAAAAAACCCCAAACTTTCTTGATAAATTTCTTCCGGACACCAAACTAAAATCTGAAGGGCACATTGAAACATTGTGTTGAAATATTCTTGGCATATTATGACACTAAGGTAAACACTGCTGAGCCAAGCAAGACCTTATTTGTGGTTGTGCTTACAGAGGCCCTAGCAGCCTGCCACTATATCCCCCAGTGTAGGGAGAAGATCTTTGTGGTACTTTACAAGGCCCTCAACTCCAGCAACAGTGAGCTACAGGAGGCGGCCCACAAGTGTATGAAAGAGGTGTGTGGTGCTCGTTTTTTACATCGTAACAAATCGCTCATACTTGTGTATTGCTTGATATTTTGAGCAAATCAGTGTTTGTGTTTGGAGCAAAAGTGTGTAGGCACTGTAAATGTTGCAATACAAAATTGTTAATTTTGGCTGAACATCATACATGATATTCAGTTGTGCAAAATTTGTGCCGTCTTTTGAACACAATTATACTCATTCATGATGAGAGCACACAGCAGTTTTCCTGTGTACTCCAAGCACCTAATAGCTTCTTGTCATTATAGGTCACCAACAAATTTGTATTGTACTGCAAGTTCAGTAATTCTGAAATATGAATGGAAAGATACTGTGTAGGATTCAAGTTTTGCTTTTAACCAGTTTGAGTACAGGTACAACTTTAGAATAAAGAAGGAAAGAAAATGTCACTACATGTCTGACTTATCTTGAGTCTGAGGGATGTTGTAAAACCTGTTGGGTGTTGTTTGTTCCAGTTCATATCAGGGTTCCACATAGACATGGAGCAGGTGCACACCGCCATGAGGCCTCTGCTGTCCATGCTGGGAGACCACCGCAACCTGAGCCTGAATGTGATCCAGCGGCTGTCCAGCCTGACCCAGCTGTTCCCCAACACATTCAATGAGAAGCTGTGCGAGCAGCTCCTGGCACACCTCAAGAAGTGGATGGATATGACCATCATAGCACAGAAAGGAGGCCAGCACAAAACTAATGGACAAGTCATAGCGGTGGTAAGTTATTAGTTTTCATACATATGTTCTGGTGATTTAAAATTGTGTGGTCAACTGTGATATAAAAGAAGATTCAGTTTGTCAGACTGATAAGGATTATGGTAGGGGGAGGGGAGGGACAATCATGTTCTTGGGGTAACTTCAGTGCTTGGTTGTGTGATTTTATTTATCAAAGTTGTATTTACATGAATTACCTTCAGTTGTTTCTTGAAAATAATTCTTTTGCTTTTTGAACAAAAAGGAACAGAAAATCCCAGAAAGCTTAGTTTGAAATTTGACAGACTTTTAATATCTATCTTTAGTGTCCAGTTGCTTAATGTAGAAAATGGCTTTGAAATAAAGTTGTCAAATGATGGCCTGGTTAAAAGCTGATGCTGAACAATTTCCTGGTTGTGGGGAACTGAGGCCAAGCTGCAGAGTAACTTCCTATGACATTTGACTGTAGGAGATGAAGACTTGTGCTGCCATCATCAACATCTTCCACCTGATCCCTGCTGCCTCCTACAAGATGATCGAGTTACTGACCCAGCTTGTACTGAAAGGCGAAAAGATGCTTCTAATTGAGGTATGGACAGTACCATAGCACAAGCATAGAAAAAAGTGACGCGAAAAAGTTTACCGGCAGGTTTATTGAAAAATGTGATGGAACCATGAAAATAATTTGCATTTTCAAAAGCACGCTTTATACTGGGGGATAATGACATTTTACAGGATGATGATGATGTACAGGGGTAATGTTAAACCACTGATCAAAGTGACCAGCTATATGTTTGTGCCACAACTCAGGAGGGCGGATCGTGAATGATGGCATCCATGGACTATGTGAAATGCACATGAAGACTTAATTTCAGAATGATTAAAAGTGGCCCATGTTAGAAGTGTTGGGTTGTTGTTGGTAGTTTTACGTTTTTGCATGCATGTTTATAGTGAAGGCTTGGATGCATTTCTGATCTGGTTTTTCAGGCTGGTAGTCCTTTCAGGGACCCATTGATCAAGTTCTTGCTTCGCTATCCTGGTAATACAGTGGAGATGTTCCTTAGTGAAAACACTATCAAAGACCAGCAGTGGAACAGGTTCTTTGAGGTATGTAACTTGTGAAGTTTATATATATTATGTAGGTAATACATGCATTTATTCCCTCTTTTATGCATCATTTGTTGCTCAGACTTATGAACAGTGTCATCACAATGTCATTCCATGCATTATGATGCACTTATTGTAACCTAATGCAACACCTCATTTTTAATGTACACGTACAGAGGTTCAGTAAAACGTCCATGGAGTCTTCCTGCCCCTCTGACCAAGGCCTATAGGAACGAAACATGGTGGAGGCTCTCCCTGTATCTAACTTATATTTTTCAGTGTCTGGTCTTGTTGGTCATGCCCTTGGAGTTCATATATTTATCAGATTTTTTGTGAAGTGTCTTGTTTCATCATGTAAATTCAACAGTTGTGTATTAAATCTTAACATTATGATGGTTATAAGTTTGTAAAATTCTATCTCAGTAGCCACTACAATTGTCATGTTATACAGATGAGGGAATGTTGATAAGTGCAGCACAGTTTGAAATTTTGCTTACTATTGTATTCAGGTAATGTTGACACGGCAGGATGGGAAGCCATTCCGAGATGTCTTGCAGGCTAACCCCATGCGGCTGATCAACATGGCATTTGCACAAGTGCAGGTAAGTCCAGATTATATGCAGTGCTCTTAGAATTTTGTGTTTAATCTCTCTGTCTGAAAAGAGAATTCTAGTTGGTAAATCAGAAAAAGAGGATAAGCTTAGAGATTCCCTCTCTTTGTATAATTAACAGCTGGGAGAAGGTTACTGAGGTTCAACAGATGGAGAACAGCAGTCAGGTCTCTAATATACTCACACACTGTCCTTTGTCAGGGTACTGTCAATTGAGTATGTTGAGCTGTGGCTTATTGATTTTATTATTATTATTATTTTTTTTCATTTTATCTTCCAAATGAGCCTCCAAACTGAAAATTAGTAATTGTTCAAAATGGTCACAATATTAGTAGTGATACTATTAGATGGAGTGTAAATGACTTCCATTTTGTAGTGAACTATAAACTATAAAACACAAAACTGTGGGGGGGGGGGATTGACACTACTAACCTTGCTGGCCATATATGTTGCCATGTGATATCTTCAGGGCCAGCCTCCACAGCCTGCCACCCCTACCGCAGCCAGTGAGCTACAGTACCAGGCCATCCTGCTCATCAGCATCCTGGTACGCTTTGATGACAAGTGGCTGCCCCAGCACACGCAGGTGGTCACCAGTCTGCTCAAGATCTGGATTTATGAACCATTCCTGGAGAAATACAAGAAAGTGGTATGTGTGGAAAGCTTCTTTATTGTGAATTAAATGGTGATTGATTTGTTTTGCTGAAACACATTATCCTGTTCAGTATGATGAGGCGTCATCATTATCACATTTTGACACAGAATGATCTGCTTTTTGCAGGACAACATGGACTATGTGCACTGGCAGGAACCTAAGCTGTTGGTTGAATGTCTTCTCAACTACTTCAAGTGAGTTTTTGTCCCTCTGTATGCTTTATGATGTGGTTATGCTCCCCTCCAAAGGAGGAAGGGGCAAAAAGCAAATTACTTGGTCTGTGTGTCAGTGTGTGCGTGTGTTCGGACACTTTCATGTGATAACTCTAAAATTTTTTGGCATAAGGCTGTCACATTGCACATGCTTATAGTGCTGCATAAGGTCTCCCACGAGTTTGAAGATGGGTGACCTTGACCCAATTCCCAAGGTCGCAGAACCATTTTTAGTGAATTTGGTTTTCATGCGCTAAGTTGCCAATTTATTTGACATAGGCATTTCATATTGCAGGTGATTATAGTCCTACATTAGGTCTCAGATGAGTACGAAGATCGGTGACCTTGACCCAATTCCCAAAGTCACAGATCCATTTTAATGAATTTGGTTTTCATGCGATAAGGTGAAAAGTTTTGACATAGGCCTTCCATATTGCACATGATTTTAGTTCTGCAAAAGGTCTTGGACGATTTTTTAGATGAGTGACCTTGTCCCAAATCCCAAGGTCACAGCCATTTTAGAGAATTTGTTTTTCACGCGATAACTTGGAAAAGTTTTTGACGTAGTCCTTTCTTATTGCACATGGTTTTAATCCTACATGAGGTCTCAGAGAAGTTCGAAGGTGGGTGACTGTGACCCAAATCCCAAGGTCACAGAGCCATGACCCTGTCGTTACTGACAGCTGTAGCATGAGGATGGGGGCATAGATCTAGCAATCTTTGATTGTGTTTTAACTAATATTGAAGAACAATGACAAATTGTTAATGTGTACAATGGCAACTTGCTTAGTTTCTGTTTTGCAGTAATTTAACTTTAAGATAATGCAACAGCTACAAAAAAGTTATAATGTGACAGCACATATGTACAAGATATAATCTAAGTTGGGCATTTTGGAACAGAATGGAAGACTAAACTAGAAATTATGCTGAATGGTTTTGGTTTTGCTGCATGTTTTATGATGCAGATTGTCCATTGCTACAAATGTTAGGCTTACAGAAATATTAAAGGAGATTGTCAGACTGATATGTCTAATTACATCTGAAATAAATGTGTTCCTATAGTTTATACAAGGTGTACAAACTGAATACCAGATAGGGAAAACACCAAGCTAATACTAAATTGCTGCTTTTAATAATTTACAGACTTAAGCAGCATTTAATGTGATACACAAAAGCTTTGACTCGTCAACAATTTTTTTTTTTTGGTCATAAAATATGCTTGTAAATGATAATTAACCAATGATTGTGTGTTGCAGACATCGCACCAATGAGATTGAGCTGCTGTTCCAGCTGCTACGCTGTTTCACCTGCCGCTTCATCCCACAGTTTCAGTTTGTTAAGGACTTCCTGGATGATATTGTAGCAGAGGTACATTTGCATAAGCCAATCATGGCACTCTCTTCCTGGGGCATGAATATCACATGTCCAAAGTAGACAGAAGGTTAACATGGTAAAATGTGCAATACTTTACACTCTTGGAGTGCCATTTAATTTGAAGTTATAAAATTTGAAAACTTAGCAACTTGAAGTCCTTTCTGTTTCCTGCACTTAAAGGATAGCTAAATTCTGATTTTTTTCCTTAAACAGTGGTGTGGCAGCTCTGAATAATACAGAGGCTAACAGAGTTCAGCATCAGCCAAGTAAATGGTGAATATCTCTGAAATTTTCAAAACATCTAATATGTTTGTATGTCTTGTTTTATAGTACCCTGTGGAGTGGAAAAGGAAGGCTTTCTTCAAATTTGTAGATATCTTCCATGACCTGAGCTGGTCTCAGGACCTGAAGGCCAAGGTAAATACAATCATATGTGTAAAAATTATATAATTTATAGAAAGAGGACCACAATTATTCACCTTATGTGGAATTTATGGATACAGAGATTTGATGCCTCAAGTTGATAACATAGTGGACTAGGTCAGAGTAATCTGTTATTTGATTAGAAATATTCCGAGCTAGTAAGTTTTCAAAGATTTATGTCAAATGATTAAAGAGAGTTAGGTGTCAGTAATGAGTAGAATTTTCATGCTCTTCTAGGATTTTTGAAAAATTGAAGGATTCAGGAGGATTTTTTTATGAAAAGGCTTATTTTTGTAGAATTTTTGTGTTTAATGTGTTATAACATGTAAACGTGTGTTGAGTGTTTGTACCCACTTTTGCAGTTTCTGTGCTAAGACAACCAAGAAAAGATTACTGTCAAGCCACAATGTAACTGACCCGGGAGTATTTCAGTTAAATACATTTGAATTAGGTTCCATGATGACTTAAAAATTGGGAAAACATTTTGATGTACATCTACTCAGAGAACTACAGCTAATTTTGGGGGTTTTGTTTTTATGACAGATCCTGCAATATATTCTGATTCCCTGCTTCTCAAATTCATTTGAAAAAGGAGAAGGAGAGAAATTGATTGGGGGTCCACCTGCCCCTGACCAGGATAATTCAGACTATGTGATAAGTGTATTTATAAACAAGGTCATCGACCCAGATAATCCATTTGGAACATCAGATGCCGTTCGTATTTTGCTGCTGCAGTTTTCGTCATTGTTGGTGGAGCAAGCCTCTCCACATATACACGATGCTGCAAACAAGTGAGTGACAGTGTGCATGTACTTTCGTCAGCTGTCCAGCATTGGCAAATGAAGGGTTTTCAGTTTCACTGTTGCACAAGGTATCACATGGGACCTGTAAAACATACCCAAGATCTGTCAGTTTTCATTTATTTTGTATGTAAAATGACCAGTAATTTTGGCATCACACATCATATAAGCAAAATTCACTGGGTGAGGACAGCATGGCAAAACTCACTGGGAATCTTTGACAGGTTTTGTTACATCACAGAACTAATCAGACATTTATAGCGGGTTTGTAAGTGCACATGATAATATCAGAATGTACTATGTTACTGACTAAAGATATACATGTACGTTTGCACGTACATGTACTTGGAAAAGCAGGTGCAGGGTGACAGCATCAGAGTCCGTTGTGATGTAATTATGTTGTCAGGCCCTTTAAACTGCAATGCACTACAACTGCAACCCCTGATAAAATCTACAAATTATTTAGCTTGACTGGAGCATAAAAGTAAAAATTACATGGACAAAAATGGTCATGAACTTCAGTTATTCCTATGATATAAGTGAGCCATTTACTAATTTCACTAGTCAAATGAAAGCAAGACTACCATTTGTCCATGCAGTGGATAGCTAGCCTAAGGATATTCCCTGATGAAGATACTGAGATGTAAATGCTAGCATACTGATACATATATGGGGTTCTTGACAATCATAGGAGGCAAGGCAACAAGTTACGGCGGCTCATGACATTCGCGTGGCCCTGTCTACTGGCCAAGAACTGTGTGGATCCGGCCACTAAGTACCACGGCCATCTACTGCTGTCGCATATCATTGCAAAGTTTGCCATACACAAACGTATTGTCTTGCAGGTAAGTATGTTTCGTCTTAAAACACTTCAATATGCCCTGTTGCATAAGGTGCTTTTCAAAACCTGCATTGGAAATATTCAGTTGTAGAATACACACTGCAACAAAGTGCCACACAGACGAAAGATTACCTGTGTGTCTCGCATGTATTGTTGAGACTAGAATGTTGTATCATCAAATACGAGTCTGAGCAGTTTCCCCGTTGAGTAAGTTCATAAGAGAATGAAGGTTAACAGATGTTGCAACTGCATTTTATAGCTCACGGTAACACTTACCTGACTGATATTTATTATATTTTGGCCTGATGCTGAAGTGTTACCGGCACATTCTTACAGCCAAGAATAACATGTTTATTTATTCAGTTTGTATGCCATGACAGATCACACATCATGTCTTTGTGGCTGCCAACTAAGACTTCTTCCATTTTGCCAAAAGTTTTGAGAGTAAGAAAACTCAAAATTGCAGAAATTTTTGATGGTAATTAGTTTGTTGGGTATTGCATTGCAGCAGGCAGCAAAGGTCTGCCCCAGCCCAGGCTTTGATCAGCTTCTCATTATTTCCTAGCACTGTGATATGCCTTTGAGGGACGGGGTGGTTGGGTAAAATATCTTAGTCATCCTGTTCCCCCCATTGTGTCATAGTTTGACAGTGCAGTTCTTTATTTGTGGTTTTGTTGAGTTGACCATTAATTAAAAAACCAGTGAGCTGTGCTTTGTAATTGGTCCATCAGTGATCGAGTAGGTTTGGTGCTCATATCAGTGGCACTATGTTGTGACCTCTTTCTTGGTGGTGTTGATGCAGTAACCATGGTAACAGGAGGTCACTTGCAGTTCCCTCACTATCTGAGACACTAATCTTGTGATTGTCCGGAATCTTATGCAGTAGGATTTACAGTTAGTGTAGTCTCTTGAGGTGGGATTGTGAAGGGGACTGTTCTTGTGTCAGGGTCAGTGGCTTCTGCCTAGGATGTTATGGAAGTACTTGGTTGCAACTATCTCAATTAAAATTCAAACATTAGCTTGAAATTCTGAGGTACGTGGTAACGAAATTGAAACTAGGCTTCTAGTGTAGGATGCCCATGTGCAAAGACGTGCACAAGGTAGCAACGTAAATGTTACCCCTCAGTATAAATATGGCAGCTTTTTCAAATCCCTGCCAGTGCCTGATGACACCTAGTGAGGTGGAAACGCGTCGCACACTCCAGCTACCTCGTCATGGGTACTTTCCGTGTCTTATCTGCTTATCTCAATTAAAAACACCCCTTTACATCATTCTATCAGTTTTTACATTCACAGCAGCCAGATGAAGGGTTTGATATTTGTGTCTGACTATGCTAGTCATGTAACAACATTGGATTTCAATTTCAAATAAAACAACTAATTTAAGGGTACAGTTTGATTGGTTCTTCTCCTACTGCTTACAGGTGGTCAGGTTGATTTGTGACACCTTTGTATAAGTTCAGATTCAAAGCAGTCATTCTGCACTTCAGCTTTTAGGTAGTCCGGTTTACTTGGCATCCCTTGTTTGATAAGGTTCATGAATACAAATAGAATCCCTTTCTTGGCGGGGGGGGGGGGGGGGGGGAGTTGAAATTTTAATTTTGCTATTTTTCTCTGTATATTGGTGCACATACTTGTTCATAAAAGTTCACCGAGTCTTGCCATTATAAGCAAGAACTTGTATTACAATTACATTGGATTTTATATATCTGTTTGCTGTTATTTCACATTTATATGTTTCTAATTTCAAGTGGGTTAGCTTTACATAATGTGCGGTGAAGGCCAGCAGCAACTGTCACAGAAAAGTGGTGGTGGGAACTTAAGGCTGTGCAACATGCTTGATGGTTTCCCGGTGATGACCCATTGATAAATTAATTTGGCTGTTGAAGCCTTGGATATTGAAAATGTTCGCATTGAACATGATATTAGTGATTGATTAAGGCATAGGCTTACATTTAGACAGTGATGGAATTGGCTGTGGAGCAAAGAGAGATTGGATTGTGCTTCTCTTTTTTTTTTAGCAGAACCACCTAGAAGATGTAGATCTGTTGCTCCCGTTGGTACATGTTATTATAATCATTCAGTGCCATAAGTAGATCACCAAAGTTAGTTGTTAGTACTTCCATCATTTGATTTGTCTTCCTGGTAATTTTTGTCACCTTGGCAAGAAAAGTTATAAACAGAACTTTTGGATCAATTCAAACTTAGAGAGATATAAAACATACTACTTTTAAGTTGTATTGTACTCCAGCAGAGGGGTATTTTCAGGTAACAAATTGTCCCTTTACAGGAGCAAAGTGGGATGTTTGTTGATCATTTTGAGGTATCTGTGTCTGTTCTCCATTTGGTTGTTCCTGTTCAGTTTTTGTTTTACCTGATTTCGGCTGTTTGTAATAAATTATGTGGTTCTCAGGCACTGCCATATCAAACCAAACCATGTCCTGACTTTATGGCCCGAAAGTAAAAAAAAAAAAGTCTTCCCACTTGTGTTTGTGCAATTTTGTACATGTATGATACAACATGAATGGAAACCACAAGTAGCAGAGGTGTCACTTTAAATCATGAGTTTCTGTAAGGGAAGTAGAGGATACTGCTATCAGTATTCTAAATTTCTGTAGTCCCTAGTCCTGAGGCAACAGGCAACACATTGATACAGCCCAATTTTAGTTCAACTGTTTTACCAGTCAGCTGAGCTTACATGATAGTCAGTTGTTTGGCATCCGGTGTCATTGTCGTCTGTTCACATTTTCAACTTCCAAAAACTGTTGGCCAGAGTCTCTTCAAACTTGATGGGGCCCTACCCAAGGTGGGATTTCATCAAATAGGTAGAAATGGTCACACTTCAGTGATTTTTTAATTTTTTAATAAAGTTTTTGGGATGATTTTTTTTGCAAAATTTTTAAAAATCTACAAAACTGCTGTGACAATGCTTTGAAATTGCATGGGGACACTTCTGTGAAGCCATAGACCTTAATTTGTTCAAGAGGAGGCACTGCATTTTTTTTTTTAAATGTTTGCATATGGAAGCTGTTTTTTGAGTTCTTCTCCAGAACCACAATTTTGATTGTGCTAAATTTTGGTGGGAATGTATTTTGTGGAAAAGGTCAAGTTAAGTTGCACTGGTAGGTTGATGCATACTGTTGATTACTGTCATAACGAAAATCAACAGGGATCACAGGCTGGGGTAATTAACATTTTTGACGACTCAAAACTTGTAGGACAGACTAACTTCAAGTGTGATCAGAATATATTTTAGAATGGTCTCTATTGATTGTATTCAAGTGGTCGTGCTCCAGTGATTTTTTACCTTTTTAAAATGGATTCTTTCTTTCTTTTTTGCTGACTGTTTCATAAAATGTAAAAAAAAAAAATGTTCATCAAAAGTTTGGTCAATTGCTTTGAAATTGCACAGACACACGTCTGGAGTCCCTAGACCTTAATTTGTGTAACAGGAGGTGCTGTGACTTTTTTAGAATTTTTTAAATGAATTTTATTGTTTTTTTACTAATTTGGACTTCACCCAAAGTACATGCTGGATTCTCTTCAAACTTGGTGGGAATGCACCTTAACTCAATCTGTATTATGTTTGTTCACTACATGGTGCTGCTAGCATTTTTTTTTTCAGTGAATTATGGAAATTACGAATTGTGGGTAAGGGTAAATGTACATGTTAGCATTATTACTATAGGAATAGCAGCAACTGTGACAAATTGGCTTACATCTCAGTAATGGTGGATCCCAGGCTTGTGATTACTAGTAAACACTAACAAGAAAGATTTCTGTCAGTGTTTTTTGGTTTTTACCTTAAGTGACCAGGAAAGATCAAACTGACATCTTGGTGTATATCTATGTAAAGGTGAATCCTGTCATGTTCCATCTGAAAAATGATGACTCCAAACACTGAGTGAAGACTTACATATTGCAAACATCAATGATAGTCCTACACAAAAGTGACCTTTATATCATTTTGAAGGAGACAGGACCACTGCATTCAGTCTCGTTATGCTAGGTCAAATAGCACCAGACTGTTACAGTCCTCTTGTTTGGTGTTTTGCATTGATGAAATACACCACAAGCATTGGATTATTGTCCCTTTAAATCATTTTATTACACTACGGCTACTATTTTCTTCATGTCTCTTATGTGCCAAACAAAAATATCAGATCTAGTAGCTGTTTGATTTGTTGATGACATGAAGGAACTCAGATGCTGGGGAATCATTTGAAAATAAGTGTGTTAGGCTTCATTCATGGATTCATCTCTGTGGGCAAAATTATTTATTCTAAAAGGCTTTGGACCACAGGTCCAGCCACACCAATCTTTTAAAAAAAATTTCTGGTCCAGCCACATATCATTAAAAATATCAAATATAAGCTCAGTGCAGGACTTGTATTTCCAGAGGTTTATTTCACGCAATATCTTGATAAAGGCGTTGAAAGTTGCCGAAACCGGTCGGGTGTGAATTAAGCCATCATCAGGTCATCAGCGTCTTCATCATCTATACATATGGGTTGGAATAGATCATTTTGTATCAGAAGTTAGCCTCTTGTCCCCTGCATCTCTCAGATTCACATATAAATCCTGAGTCATGGTTGACCTGACGATTTCTACTAGCATTTCATGGATTTGTTTCATGATGTAGATATCAAATTTGATGAGGACTTAAGTTTACCAGCCAAATACAAAGATGATAATTTGTAAGAAAATGCAATGTACTATTGGCAATCTGTGTGTGGTCTGCAACACATATGCATGCACTGAGTAATACAAATAGGAAGTTGTGTGTATTTGAACTGGTGACTATTTTGTTGTTTTTACATGTACATAGGGTTATGATGTCTTTGAGCAAATACAATGTGTTTATTACACATTCTGGAAATGTCAGACATAATACTTGCATAATCTACTCAGGGAAAGTATTGCAATCAGATCCTTGTACCAAGAGCCTGCACTTCATCGACGTACGGGGAGGGAAGGGGTAAAAAAGCTGCCTGCCTGCCTCCCTCTTTCATCAATTTCTGAAAAAGGCCTGAGAACCAGATAATTATTTTGGATTACCTTAATGTTGAGGGGCCATTTCCCTTCACCTGTTCAATTGAAGATTTTTCAGTGCAAGCTTTCGGTGGTTTTTGTCAGTACAATTATTGTATTAAGTGCCAAGATAATGAATGAAACAAAGATGTTCAATTTGGTGAAAGGAAGCAATATTCTGTCATGTTTCATGTGCAGGTTCTGTTCACAAAACGGAGGGGAACCTCATAATACACTCTGAAGTTAGGCAATTGCAAGCAATGAGATCAAAAAGGTTGTTCAGTACCAGAATGCTTCATTGAAAGGTCGAGAGTTATTTATTTTTAAAACTTCTACTCAGCTCATGATGCTTAGAGCTGGAAAACTGATTTGGATATTTTTTAATTCAGTTAGTTTTCATAGTTTTAGAGCAGGTTTGTGTTGAATAATGAAATTTTTGGGACATCGATTTTCCACATTCAGATGCCATCATGATCAGGTAAATTAAATTTCAGATAAAGTGCATTGAAAGAGACGTGCTTTCTTTTGCTGCTGAAAATGTTCTGTTGAAAGCTTGTCAGTTTGGTTAATACATGTATAAACTTACAGTGTCTACTTTTCATTTGAAAATTTTGTATTCATTTGATTAAATGCCTACTCACATGGATAATCTACAGGTCACAATATTTAAATTAAAAGTTGTATGCTATCTGTGCTCTAGTGGTAACACATTACATACATTGCTGATTTATTTCAGTATTTACAGGGCAAGATGTGTTTCCAAAAAATATACATCCCACTGGGCGGGTAGATACTAAAAAATCACTAGCTTCCTTGGAAAACAACATTCCTCCAGATTAGAAGCCAGTGAAAATCAATGTTTTCACACATACAAACCATGCTGACCCCCCCCCCCCCCTTTTTTTTTTTTTTTTTATATATGTAATTCTTGTCCTCATGTCAAGCACATTGTAATTTTGGTTGCCCACCTATTCAAACTCATTTATTGATCCATCCAAAAAGTTTGTTTTTGGAAGCAAATTCTACAGTTGTCTGTAAGGCTGGTGCTTCTAAATTTTTACTTGCGCTGATTGGAAAAACACTTGTCCTGGGATAGAAGAGGTAAATTGACGAGCATTGATTTTACTGCAGTAATGTTTAAAGAGCTTGTCTCAAGGTCAGTTAATTGGTGCAAGTGCAGATCATGCAAAAATGGGTAAGCTTTCAAGGTACATTTTTTTTATTCATTGGATTTAGTGGTAAAAAGAATAATACCTTGATAAAGTGCACGCGATCGGTGGGTCATCCTCTGCACATCAGCATTTTGGCTTTGTGTTCACCAGGTGTTCCACAGTCTGCTGAAGGCACATGCAGTGGAGGCCCGCAATGTGGTGCGCCAGGCTCTGGAAATCCTCACTCCTGCCATGCCAGGGCGTATGGAGGATGGCAACGGCATGCTGACGCACTGGACCAAGAAGATCATAGTGGAAGAGGGTCACACCTTGGCCCAGCTGGTCCACATATTGTAAGTGAAAAAATAGACAATCATTCAGCATGTGAAGTGGATGCATTCAGGTCATACATGTTGGGTTGGAAGACGAAGGCTGTGTTCATCTGGCAGATAAAGTCAAGAAATTTGGGGAAATGCCTTTCATCCTTTCAGTATTTGTACACTGAATTGTACTCTTAAAATGATACAGGATTTAAAATTTTACTTGTAGATTGCAGTCCGTGAATGCCATTTCTTTTGATAATGTGTGCACATAATAACATATTTTGGATGCCAAATCAGCTCTTGCTGCCATCTGTTGTTGGAAATTTGAACTATACTTTTTGTCTCAGATTTTACAGAAATTTTGTCACTGTTCTAGCAAAAGATCCTAGTGTAAGAGTTAAACATAATGTAGGCAATATACTTTTTCTCTCAGATTTTACAGAAATTTTGTCATTGTTCTACCAAAAGATCCTAGTGTGAGAGTTCAACATAATGCAGCCACTAGAAGGTCAATAGATGTGTTATTGTGTAAGGGTTAAACATAATACAGACAGGAAAAGGTGAATATCGTGAGTCATTGTGTGAGAGATAAATAAAATACAGGCATTTTAACAGGTTGATATGTGTGTGTTTGCATGACAGTTGAACAGAATACAGGTACTAGAAGGTTAATGTTACATTCATTCCAATTGTAGCACATGCCCTTAAGCATGGCTGCCAACTTTCTGTTTTGTGGACTCAGCATACAGTATGAATTATGAAGTATGGGTGCTGTAAAATGTAGAGCATCGAGCATTGTTTGGTTTCACATGATATGTGTTTTTCCATATTATTCTATGAAACAGTCTCTAATTCTATACAATAAATGCCTGATATGTGGTTTTCAGGCAGCTCCTTGTCCGTCACTACAAGGTGTATTACCCCGTACGCCATCATCTGATTCAACACATGGTCAACTCTATACAGAGGCTGGGATTCACACCAAATGTGAGTTGTTTAAGGGTCTTCATGAAGTTTTGTCTAATGTTAATGACTGAAGAAGAATGTTTGTTATTATTATTTATAATACAAATAAACTGAACTTGAACTGTTTGAGATTTAAATGCCAATGTACGGAGTCTGCCTAGCACTAAATGTACATGCATATGCTATATGCTTGCTGGTATATGTCGATTTATATAAAAATTGGATGTGTTCAAACTCATTGCCATAAAGTGCTTGGAGTCACATATTATATGGTGAAACTGGTGGAAAGTATACAATCATATACGTGCAAAAGGAACTGGGTTAAAGTGGGGAGAGCATCAATTTACATATTATATTCATTCCAATTGAACGGAGGGCGACTGGTGCCAAAGGTTGCAGGTGCGAGTTCAGCTCGTTTTGAACATGAAATATATGTGCAGTTACCATCCTTAGCTGAAGCACCAAACTAATTTTAGTAGCCACATTTTACGGTCAAAATTGGCACATGTGGACTGATAGCTACAATCACTTTCAACTGATTCCTCTGTATCTGTGTCTTTCTTACAATAAGGTGGCAGCCCACATTGAAAACAAAGTATAAAAAAATTGTGGGGATGGCTGTTTAGTTCACGTTCAGAAATTTTTTCATTGAGATGACAAAACTTCATTGAAAGGATAAAAGGTACATACGTGCTTGAACACAATAATAAAGCTACCTAAGTCAGCAGTGCTAGTCATCACACAAACCCAAGTTAGTGACATATTACCCAAGCTGGAGGTGCAGGTAATGCATATAGGAGGAAAGTCCATCTGGCCACCAGAACTGACAATGCTGGTGGTTTTATTTTTATTTTGTACTCCAAGAACAACAAGAAAAACAAATTGTCTGTAGTGCCCACATGAAAATCAACTTTTATTTATGAATGCAAGTTTTGCTGAGGGGCAAAATACAGACCAGTGTTTGGCATGAGAATTTTTGTTGACAACAGCCAAAGTATTAAGGTCACACAAACAAAACATATGGGGACAAAGGGGTGTCACCATTGGAATTTTAGAACAACCGCATGCAATGTACCGAAATTTAAGCTTTTAATATTCATCCATGGAAGTGACAGTTAAATGCAAGCTAATGGTTGTAGCCTGTGGATTGAATTACACGTTTGGGTGGAAGTAAATTAAAATTGACCTACTGTGGGTATGGTTGTAGTATATACAACATTCCAGCACTTCACAGTGCGATTATCCAGCTGTTTGGGGGCTGTCCACGTCATGGGGGCTGAGGTGACATGGAAGAAGACTGAAGAGAATCACTAGATCTTCCAGGGTCCTGTCCCTATTTAGCTCTGGTCATGTAGACAACCCCCAGACAACAGCATGATAATGGCACTGCAAAAACATCGTATAGACTGCAACCAGATCCAGAGAAGGTAAATTATAGTGAAAACTATAATGAATCCTGGATCCAGCAGCAAACATCCACATTAACATTTGGGATCATGGGTATATCATCATTGAAAATTGCACTTATGCCGGAACTGAGGGAGTTTCTTACAGTGGTTGAAGCAACATATGAGTGACCTGGATTTGGAAAGTAATACCACCCAAACATGGGAATTTAACATCCAATCAGAAAGTAGTACCCAAATGTGGTCAACCAGACACTGTAGTCTGTGTTTTGGTTATTTTCAAGGCAAAACAAATGCAATTACAGAATAAACAGATAAAATTGTATGCATTTACTTAATATGTCATACAGCCCAAATAATGCATATGCAAGAAAAGATGTTTTTGATGTGTGGTGATGGTAGATTTTAGACTTACAAAACTGCATGTGACCCATTAAATATTTTTGCTATCTTCATCATGGTTTTATTTAGTAAGAATCAGTCAACATTAATATTTTCTTCCCAACCAGCAACGCGGGGCAAGTATCACTCAAGTTTTTTTTGCTGCAAACACAAGCTTTGTCACACAGCTTTACTCACATCCTCGCAGTTTAATGTCATATCCATATACAGTGGTACCTGCTGTATGTGGCCACCATTTCTGCCAAGAAAAAGTTGCCACATACAGCAGGTGACCTGTCACCATGGGTAAATTTTACAAAAAAATTGACTCCCCATGTCTGAGCCTAGTGACCACAAAAAGCAATGTGGCTTCTCACGGCAGTGGTTGCATACAGCAGGTACCATTGTAGCCCCTTAGACTGGCCTATGTACTTGTACATGGTTGGAAGACTGGTAGGGGCACTTTGCAGTGATCCATTGATATAGTGAAGACTGTGACAGTTGGTATTTTGTGTGTCATTGTGATCACTGAGGTTTGACAGTTGTAGTCACGAAGTTTAACAAACCAAACATTTTCCAGGCCATTATCATCGGTGTTCATTGTGTGTATAGTCATTAAAAGGGTGGACAGGTGTAGATAAATAAGTAATGCAGGTGCTGCCAGACATGCATGTGTTTGTTGGCTCAGCTGACATGTCAGTCAGCAAAGCGAAGAGGATGGTTAGCTGTCTGTTGTCCATCCACAATTCACATTTTCAACTTCTGCAAAACAGCAATTCAGATGCTCTTTAAGCTTGTTGGGGATGTACATGTACCTTGGGTGGATTTCAACCAAGTTTGTTTCAATGTCATGTTCCACAACCTGTTCCAGTGACCTTGATTTATTTTGAAAAGGTCACAGGACCATTTCAATCTTCATCTGAGGTCAGCTGAGCATAGGACTGTCACAGTCCTTTTGTGTTTGCATTAGTAGATCAGGTCATATGTCATGCGAAGTCATGATGGCACAGTGGTACCTGCTATATCGACCACCTCTCAGAGGACTGCATGACTTGTGAAAACGAAAACATGACAATAGCAGCTAGTTCTTAATAATTTTATCTGCAAGTGAAAACCTCTTTTGGCTGACACCAGGGGTGGTGTTAAAAACAGGTGCTGCTGTAATTTGCATGTTGGGTTATAATGCTAATTTTGAGATCCATCATAAAGTTAACCACAAAGTACAGTTCACTTGTTATCAAAGATCATGTCAACAAATTTGAGGTGCTGATTCCAATGAAATGTTAAAGGATTACAAATTGAGAGATCTTATGTTCTCTGTTTTTCATTTAGTAAAATTACATCAAAGCTCATGGTATTATTCAGCAAAAGAAACCATGAGGAACACCAGACCTGTGCAATATGGACAATAGTACTTCTATATGTATATAGGTTAGACAGGGACAGGTTAGCTTATGGAGAGTAAAGAGTTCAGACTGCGGGATACTAATGACTACTAG
Organism: Hermodice carunculata; assembly: GCA_964020975.1. Taxonomy (NCBI): domain Eukaryota; kingdom Metazoa; phylum Annelida; class Polychaeta; order Eunicida; family Amphinomidae; genus Hermodice; species Hermodice carunculata. Next base: position 104,462,247 of record OZ026612.1, on the reverse strand, counting down.
GAAGTGGTTCTGGACAGGAAGACACAAATACAAATTTGAAAAAAAAAAACCTTTCCTAGTCAGACTAAGGGATGGTTCAACATTTTTGTCATTTTCACAAGAGTACAAACCATATGCTAGGCTAGGGGGGAGAGGGTTACAAGGTGTTGTATGCTTTTATTGATGCAATAAAATGATGATTGGTTTCACCGACGCAAGCTGGTCAGCTCCGTTTGAAGATTTGGAGTATAAAGCAGCACCATTTTTTGGTGGTGACAGGAACTAGTTCCAAGAAGATAGGGGGGAAGTTTTAAACCCTTCTTGTGCTACTTATTTTATGGGGGTTAATTGTCTGTCACGCTGAATTTAATTTTGGGGTAGCTCCACAATCTTCAGGACATCCATGTGGATGTTTAATTACGTAAAGACATTGTATGTTCATTTCCGGTTAATCCAACCGCATAGTTTTTGCTGCAGAAACAGTTTTGTTGCATAAATGTGACAATTTTATTCATACAGACCTCTAAATAAACATCTAATCAGTTGCTTTCGGTATATGTACCAATGGCAATCTGCAAAACAGTGGTAAAATTGCGTATTTGCGGCCTCAAATTTGATATGATTCTCTTGCCAGTTCCAGGCATGTTTGGTTTCAATGGAAACGTCAGAACCTCGTCAATATCATCATGCTGCTTCCCTATCAGCTTGAGTTTTATTTCTGCCCATCAAACATGGTCATCTTGCATAAATTTACTATCTCTGAGGTCAAAATGTAAGAATAAAGAATAGAGGGCAGTGACATTAGTGCCCTGCTTCAGCAAGATTTTTGCCCTGCTTGGGTGACAGATCATGCAAATAAGTTTGCACGTGCTCAAGCATGCACAATACACACTTCCTACAAATCAGCATGGTGGAACTGATCATTCATGCCAATGATACTTTTATGTTTTCATGTCACATAAGTGCAGAAATTAAGTGACATACATGTATCAACAGTAGATATTTTGAAAACATTCAGAATGTCCCTGAATCACTGAAAGAAATACAGAGTGGGAACTGCATGCAATCAATGTTAAAAGGGACAACTCGTGTACCAGTATGCATTGTCAATCAATCTCTGCAAAGGTCCATACTAAATAAAATGTGTGCTTGTTGTTTTATTGCAGAGATACCACAATATGTATATAATTGTGGCACTATTACTCAGTAGTTAATAGTGGAAACCATTTAATATGTTGTACATGTGCAGGAGAATGCACCATATTGCCATATCTGGGTAATTACGCGCACTGAAAGTTGATCTTCGCATGGTACATTGGGCAGGTAAACTGTCCTGTGGCATAGGAGAAGCAAGTATCTCTCTGCAGGTTTTTTCGCCTGCAGCAGAGGAAGGGTTAAAAGCCTTGTTTGTTTGCCTGGATTGAATATGCGGAAATCAGAACAACGTAAATAAAAAAAAATGCTGGTCTCATTGAGGTGATCTTCAGGCTCTCTGCACTTGCAGACAATTACATACCTGCATTCAACACCGACGTACCTTAAACTAAATGCACAAGTCGAGAAAGCAATCTCTGGTGTACTGCTGGGGGCCTTGCTGGTGATCATCATTTTTTAAATGCTGAATTGTACTCTTTTGGAGGGGGGGGGGGGTCATGAAAAAAGAGTACATGTACTGTGTGTACGCTGGTGAAAAATGATGAAAATGTTGAACCATCCCTGACACTGAGTCTTTCCTCTCTGTGGGTTGGGTGCAGTGCACGCAACTGGCACCAAGGAAATGTATTGACCTGGCTGTCATCATGGTAGGTCTTTTAGCCACAATTTTCACGAAAAAAAAAAATGTTTCTTCTAACACAAAGTTTAAGTTTAAACATTAAAACGCATGACAATCAACATTGAGGGCACTCTTGGCCAATTTGAGTAGGAAAGGCTAAGGTGCTTATTGACGTGAAATTTAACGGGATCACCAAATTGATGTCCTGTGTTCTTCATTGTCCACATAGAGAAAATATGTCAATGTATAGAGTTTGATTCAGTCTTTGGCTTTGCAGGACAGGTTGTCATAGGCAATGTTTGCAAATAAAATTTGTCAAAAAGTATACCAGCTGTTGAATTTTGCCCAGCAAATTGTGATGCAATAGTTTCTCTGCTTAAACCTGTCCCCGCAGCTACTAAAATCTAATTTTGTCTTCCTTGCATGTGGGATTGGTACTTCAGCTTTTAGTGAAACCATTCAGAATAACCTTAAGCTTATTTGCTTGAAATTACTTTTTTTTCTGACTGTCTTTTGACAGCACCACAGACAGATGCTCTCCCTGTTGTGGCACATGCGTTCTTTCTCTATAGATTGCTTGAAATTACTCTGTGCAAGTGTTCTCAGATCAGTCAATTCACATCAAGTTGGCTACTGGTGTTACAGGTTGTAACTGGTAGCAAAGAGCCAAACAATCCCTGAAAATGTACCTTGTTCTTGGCTTCTTGCACTGATGTCAAACTGACTGTCTTTGTACAGAGGAGACACAAAGTGTGCATTTAACAAAATGATATAATAAATTTGGTGTTTTGTTCATGATCCAAAAATTCTTGTTATGCAGTGAGAGCTGACACAATGTCATACAGAATGTATTATTTTTCTTATTAAGAAAAAAAAAAGTGAAAAAAAACTTTATTTGTACCAGCTAGTGCTTTAACATGCAATACAGTAAAACTATCATGATAAAACCTGACGGTGGTGGGGTGATGTGCTGTCCTGAAAACTTGAGTCAGGCATATTAACAAATTTTATAGTTTTATATGTAAAACCACTACAATTACCATTCTACATCAGAACCTTGGGTGAGGAATATAAAATCCTATGGGACATTGTAGAGTTTGTTCACCCACTAGGAGAACTGTGGTGTTTTTGTCTTGTTTGTAATATTTTCTTTTCATATTTTGGCCCTTTTTGATGGATTTATTTTGCATATGGCCCAGTAGAACATGATTTGTTTTTAGCTCTGCTGACCAAAGGTCACAGAGCTTATGCGACCACTCATGTCTGTCTGTCCGTAAACGTTTGCTTGTTAGCGCGATACCATCCACAATTTCTAAGTTAGCCCAATATAACTTTCAGGACTTGTAGGATGTATGAAAATCTAACTCCTTTCCATTAGTGGCGCCAACTATATTATGTAATATAGGGGTCCAAATGTGAAAATCTTGTGAACACTCTAGCATCTTTTATTTTTGGCAGATCTGTCCAAATTTGGGGGGAATTGTGGGAGAAGGCAAATTCTAAGTTGCTAATGAAACTAGTGGCGCCACCTATAATTTGATGGAAATTATGAGCCAAAATGTGTTTTCAGATGTAAAACTCCATATCTTGAAAAGTAATTGGATTAGACTTGCCAAATTTGTAGGATATATAGAAAATATCCAAAGCTAGAAATTTTAATAACAGTGACCTTGACATATTTTTGTGAGGTCACCATGCCTGTAAAGTTGAATAAGGTGATTTTGTAATGGCACGGTGTAGCTTGGACATCAATGGCAATATCAGCACAGCACCAGGCCTGTGGGCCTCATGTATTTCATAATCTGGGTGACCTTGATCTTCTGTCCCAAGGTCACTTAGGACATAAGATTAAGGACTCACTGATTGTTGTCTTGGCACATTCAACAATATCCATGACAGGAATTTCACAAATAAAGTATGATTACATGTGGAGCAAAGTGCCATGTGGTGGATGTTTTATACACTAAATGTACGTAAGCTTTATATGTTCAGAAGCCAGTTGAGGACTCGCAACTTGAAATGAACAGGTGCAGTATAGCCACGATGCCAGCAGAGCATTAGGCCCATGCGCCTCTTGTTTTTTTTTTTTTTTTAGTTTACAAGATAATTAGATAAAGCATGACCATGCAGTGCCACTGTAGAGGTAGTATAGACCTTTTTCATTTATATTTCTTTTGTTTTGTATCAAGTGTCAGGCCACCATCTATACCAGCATCAGAGTTGTACTATTGCGGGGTATGGTACGACCAGTCTTAGAACTGAATGTTGGTAATGATATGATCATGGAATGATGTTGTAGTGAATCACAGATGGTAGCTATTGGTACTGTGTGTCAATTTTGACTGTCTGTGAGCACCCTTGGCCATTCAGCACCTAGAGCTTCAGTGTAGAGGTCTCAATAAGACAGACATAGTGAGATGGAAATATGCGTGAATGTTACTATTGTACATGCAGGCTACCATTGAGCACCGCAAGTTGGCAGTTGACCTGGCAGAGGTCATCATCAAGTGGGAGGTACAGCGCATCAAGGATGAACAGGAGACAGCTCCACCTGAGGTAATGATGTACATACAGCTTGAAGGAAGAGTCTTTGAATATAGTTTGTGTGTACAGTGAAACCTTCCTGTTGTGATGCTGTCTGTTCCCTGCAAAATGTGTACTCTATCTGAAAATGTCACATAAATGAGTCACATTATAAAATAATTTGACTAAAGTTCCTCAAAAACTTGAGTCATTCAATGAATATGTCGGATATTCGAGTGTCATTATGAGGTTTCAGCATATGATTACCAGACTGCAGTGTCCTTTATTACTCTTTGATTACCGTATGGCATTCCACAAACTGAGAGTCCAACCTGCGGAACTTAAAATCTCTATAATTCATAAGTGATACTTATTAACAGATAGGAAATAAATACAAAAATTATAATGAAATGGTGTATGAAAGGCAAACTTAAAGAATTGTCCTTGTACAGTGCGTCCATTTATTGTAAATATTTTTTATTCCAATACTCTTAGTTTAGACTTTTTGTCTAGTTTTGCAGTACATGCATGATAAAATTTAAAAATTATCAAATATTGTTCAAAGTCATCTGAACTTCAGGAAGAATGTCCATCCCTGCTTCTACACTGTGCATGTTGATAATTATGTTTCAGACACCAACAGCTGACACCAACACCATTGTTGCCAATGCTCCATTGAAGAGACCTGGTTCTGTGGACTCCCCACAGGAGGCCAAGCGACCCAGGACTGCTGTGGCTGGGGTACGTATAGATAGTGACTTGCGTTGTGTCTGTGGGTGATGAGAGGCTTAAGTTTGTAAATCTTGATTGTTTATTATATTTACATTTTGTACATTTATGTTCTCAGTCATGATAGTAGATCCTAGTGTTCAATTTCTTCAGTGCCTCACGGAGTGCTACAGTGACTCATAAAAACTGAAATACTTTGAAGCACTTTGTTGGGACAAAAAAAAAAGGACACAATTTGTGATGTGGTGTATTTCGTATGGATGTTAAAATTTGAAAGTTTGTTTGCTCTCATTTATCTTTTATCTTTTTCATAATTAGAATTTAAGCCGCGCTACTGTTAAAATGCAAATTTGATAACATAGTTGTTGGTTATTGGCTCGATGTGTGTGAAATAACTGAAATGTTTACATTGGATATTGTAGCCATCGAGGGCAGGCACATCCGACTCCGGTAAACCTTTGGACAAACAGTACTGTGATGCAGTGGTCAACTTCCTGCTAAGGATTGCTTGTCAGGTGAGGCCAGGGTGGGTCGACATGGGGAACTTGACCGCATTGCACTGCTTGCTTTATCATAACATTAAACCATTTGGTTACCATTAATTCTGGGAGATGTGGAGATCCTGTTTTGTATAAAGTATGTTGTAGCATCATAAAGATATTCAGTATGGAGACACTTGTTGCCATTTAAAGATCAAGCAGATTGGAGAATTAATGGGGATCCATTCTGAAGGTTCTTTGAGAAACATTGAAAAATGACTGAAGAAAAGGCAATGCTACAAAGTTTTTTATGACCTGGTTGCATTGTGTGGTGATCTAAGTGCATTGATCTTGTACAGGTAAACGAAACCTCCACTACAATGGGGTCACCGGGTGAGCTGCTGTCAAGACGTTGTGTGGCCCACCTGAAGATGGCGCTGCGTCCGGATGTGTGGCCAAACTCTGAGCTGAAGCTGGCCTGGTTTGACAAACTACTGATGACTGTGGAGACACACCAACCAAACTTTGCCAATATCTGTACAGCACTTGAGTTACTGTGTTTCCTATTGAGCATCATGGTGAGCAATATTAGATTATACTATGTCTCCCCCCTGTGAACTACCAGCAGGTGCTTCTGTTGTGCAGCTCTATTGAATTCATGTGTAGCCGTATGATATATGTCTTGTATGGCTGGGTACAGTGAGATGCTAGGGATAACTGATCTAAAGGGTATTTCTGATAAGGGAGGCAGCGTGATGAACTGCTGTATTAATTGTATGTAAAGGCTTTCTTATTCCTAAGATGATAATCATGATAATACTGCAGTTGGGGCCCATCATGTTTCGTATTCCATTGTGGTTTTTGTAATGTTTTTGCTATATGCCATATTCTGGGAATGCATTGTTCTCTTCAATGTGAACATGTATCTGCAACTGGTGCATAAACATCAGCTCGGCTACTTTAAACTGTTTTTAGCTTGCTTTGCTGGATACACTGTATGTATCCCACGCCTGATACTTCAAAAGAATTTGTCTCAATAGATATATACCGTACACATCCCACTCTTGACACTCCAAAAGAATTGGTTATCAGTTTCTCCACCAAAGATACATAACTATCAGACTGCCTTTGAGCTGATGACACATTTTTCCTCGCTCATTTAGAGAGAAGCTATTCTACCAAGCTTCAAGCCCTTGCAGAGAGGTATAGCAGCCTGCATGAGCTGCCCCAATTCCAAGATCATCCGTTCAGTGCACAGTCTTCTGTCAAGACTTATGAGCATCTTCCCAACAGAGCCAGCTACATCCAATGTAGCATCAAAGTATGAGGAGCTGGAGTGTCTGTATGCCTGTGTCAGTAAGATCATCTATGAGGGCCTGGGCAATTACACCAAGTAAGTTCATTGGTTCTGGTTCTCAGGTACTATATCTCATTATTTTGGTGTCTCCATCGTCTTTTTTCATTTCCAATTTGAAATGATAGATTCTAAATCTGCTCCATGTAACCCAGTGATTCAATGGTAGAAATAAGTTGAAATAAGCAGGGAAAATCAACATCTTCAAGCATAAAAATTTGACCAGAGAAAATAAATTGCAGAAGAATACATTGATCTATGAAAGTTTTTCAATTGAACAGAAGTTATTGTCAGAGGAGACTCAGTAAAAATTTAAAAAACACAAAAAGATAAAGGCAGCTCTCTGCCACTCTTTCACAAGGTGCTGAAGAACCAGAAAATTTAGTGCAGATAGCCTTGGGATAAACTGTTTTTCATCAATGTGGAGTTCTGAAGAAGGAAGAAGTGTTTGAGTTCCCACATTTCTTTGGCATGTGTGGGCAATGGTAAGCTGGCATTGCATGATTGATGCAGATGCCTTTTCAGGCCTCTCAGTAGACTTTGTGAAATCTACATATTAACCAATGAACTAACATATTGCAAAATCAAAACTTTTAAAAGCCTCAAAATAACCTGTACTACTCATAAAAACCTACATTTGTGCCAGGGAAATTAACGATTTTATATTCTGTATTTTATGATAATATATTCTAGGTAGCTTATTTACCAGAACTCCATCTATAGTATACCTTTTTTAGTGTTAATTATTTTCAAAAAAAAAAATATTGGTGGGGGCTTTCTCCCTCATGAATGGCTCACTCCTTAGCATTTTCTCTCATCTGTAACCTTGGTAACAGATTTTTTGTGTCAGCTGGTACTTTTAGATACTAGCATCATACCCATCATGTGTGATGGTTTGTACAATAACTTTAATACCTAGTTTTTTTTTAAAATAAAAGCCTTTTAAACTATACATATAATTTTCATTTGAGAAATCATGAAAACAACATATTCCAAAAAAAACCTTCACTGGAAAGCATGTATTCTACACAAAGTTGGGGATGCCACACTTCATGTTCTACAGCATTAAAACTGGTTAAAAAGGACAAAATTGACAGTGTAATTGAAAGTAGCAAATAAAATGATCTGTGATGACTGATTGCATTGCTAGGTCCACCAGTGGGTCTCCTTCACAGTTGTTTGGCACCTTGATGATCCTGAAGGCAGCCTGCATGCACAACCCCTGCTACATAGACCGCCTCATCACACTCTTCATGAGTGTACTACAGAGGATGGCCAGGGAACACCTCACGCCCACGACAACAGAAACCAGTCCAGGTATGTCTGCAGCTTCTTTGGATCAGAAATTAGGGCTCCTACTGCATGAAATATTATCACATTTTTTTACCCCCCCCCCCCCCCCTCAAAAAAAAAAAAAGATCTTTGGAGCTCTGACCATGATGGGAAACCCCTGTATTTTGGGATTTTTCAAGTATGGTCACATGCACAACACATGATTGTGATTGTATAATATCCATTCATTAGTACATGTAGATATAATTGGCAGGGTTATCCAGAAATGCAGCCACATATCAGGCCAAAAAGAATAATTTGTTGCCTTATTTAGATCTTTGCACTTATTCACAACTTATAGGCCCAAGCATTGTGTATTGATTATTTTACCTTGTTGTCAGTACATGTATCTCTGTCAGGGTAAAGTGGTCATTGCAGGTACAGTGTACATGTAAATTTTACAAGCACCATATTGCCACTTAAAGCACATCAGAGCTGTACATGAAACTGAAACATTGCTTGGATTGTACTGAGAATCAAAATATATGTTTTGAAGGGGATGTTATGTAAAGTGTATTTCATAAAAGTGTCTTGATTAACACAGTGGCAAGTGAGCTGCTGATCCTGAGCTTGGACTTGGTGAAGAACCGTGTGGGGGTGATGAGTGTTGACATGAGGAAGAGCTTCATTGGTACAATACTGGTGGGGCTGATTGAGAAGACTCCTGATGCCAAGGTCATGAAGGCCATCACTAAAATGGTGGAGGATTGGGTCAAAATAAAGGTAAATACCTTCAAGTTGACTTTTAAAAATATTGCCTTGTATAGGTCAGTTTTAATGAAGGTCTTTGGCTTGTTCATAAGCGGAACAGTTGGAAAGGATGATCTGAAAAAGCATGAAATATGAGTCGAGGCGTTTGGCACTTTTTGGCATTTTCTATTAAAGCCATATTTTGCTTTCCAAAATTTTTCTATGTAAGTATTCTTCCCATGTGCCAAAAATAATTCAACAGATTAAGAAAATGTATCCGTCACTCGTTCTCTTACATGACTATGGAATGCATGACACATCTGCCATTGCAATGTGTGTTTTACCATTCATATTACAGACACCAATTGCCATCAACCAGTCCCCGTCTCTCCGAGAGAAAGCTATCCTGCTGGTCAAGCTGATGCAACATGTGGAGAAGCGATTCCCTGAGGACCAGGAACTCAATGCACAGTTCCTTGAACTAGTTAACTATATCTACAGGTAAGGCATAATGATACTGTTCAACTAAGACCAGTGGTGATTCAACGGAGAGCCAGTTTTTTTAGTATATCGGTGTAATAGTTGGCTATCTAGTATAAATAAGTACAAATGTATTTTGAAACTAATCTGTAACGCCTTGTGTCACAGTCTGTATTTGGTCACTGTCAGTGAAGCTTGTTAGGCAATAAAAAAGTGCATGTGAAACACACTGCCTTCATTAAATAGAATTGTTTTGTAAAACCAATTTTAGGAAAGGATGATAATAAATTATGAAAATTGTGTAAAGATCCTTAATTTTTGGAAGCGGGAAAGATTGTTTGATGAAAAGTGAAAGATACACAGAAATTTTTTTCTGAACACCCGTCTCTGTACAAGCAAAATTCCATCTGACTCGTGTCATTGCATGTGGTGATAATTTCAGGGATGATTCTCTGAGTGGAAGTGAGTTGACGTCAAAACTAGAGCCAGCATTCCTGGCAGGACTTCGATGTACACAGCCACATATCCGACAGAAGTTTGTGGAGGTGTTTGACACCAGCATTCGCAAACGCCTCTATGACCGTCTGCTGTATATCACATGTTCACAAAACTGGGAGGCTATGGGATCCCATTTCTGGATAAAACAGTGCATTGAGGTATGTTGTACTGCTTTTGTTTCCTCTAAATTCTTTTACAGATCATTTGAGTAATTTGAAGTTAAGATGACAAATTTGTATTTCATTTCTAAAACGCTGATTGGTTGAAACTTCAGTTTTCACAATTCCATACATTAAAGTAGATACTTGTATACCATTGCATAGCAAAGTGATACAGCTACAAGATTTTTCAGTCTGCACTTTTCATTCCATTCATATTCATGTTGATACCATGCAGTATTTATGTTCTATGACTGAATATTTGTTACCTGAGACTTATTGTGTATATGTCCTGTTGGTACCATTCATGTTCTATAACAGAATAATTGCCTGGGACTTCCAAGTTTATGTAGGGTATTGATAGGCCAGCGGCAAATGCTTCAAAAGTGCCCTAAAAATAGGTGCAACCCCAACCAAAGGTATAACAAAACACAACCTATATCAAAATGTGCGCACATGTCTCCTCTTTACAGAAAAATAGGTTGTGGAGTCCGAAAAGCGTTTTTTGATATGTTTACAAACCCGTTTCTATGGCAACCTCTATTTTTTGTGGAAAATGACTACTTTTCACTAATTTTTTAATATCTGCCTTAATTTTGAAGATAAGCACTCCAAATTTCATCAGAAGGTAGCTCTCATCTTACTCTTTCAACAGGTTTGACACTTTTAAAAAATTCTTTGAATAACATCATTATTATTATAATTATATGCAAAATTTTGTCATCTACTTGGCAATATAAATGCCTCTATTAGATGATGTTGTTTACTGCAGTTGCCAAATTACCAAAAATAGGGGTAATTGTTAAATGATGAAGGTAATATATTCCCAGGGATATACTGATACCAAATTTACAGGAGTATATGAAGTGGACACCATTACATATATGCAAATTAGGCTTCAAATGTAGGAGTTTTTGAAGCCATTCTAGAGATGTAAATCACTCATTATGTGCTGTACCAATGCAAAAAGATAAATTTCCTTGAAAAGTGCTTCAAAACATATAGAACATAGAATCCCAATCGTCTTATCAATATTTTTCGTTCACAGCTTTACTGAAATTTAATGGGTCCGCCACGGGGGGGGGGGGGGGGGGGCATTATGTTTATGGGTTGTCTGGTCTGGCTGGCTTGTGCAAAAGTGCTTTCTCCAGAACGCATTGTTGGAATTTGAGCAAATTTAGCATATATATTACCGAAAAAAATAGGAAGTGAAGACAATTTAGAACCTCTATCATTAAATTTATGCAAATGAGGTCATCGTCAAATTAGGATTTTATAATTTATGTGTTTTGTTGTAGAGGCACCAGAAGGAACAAATCTGGGCACATTTCTTTGACTTCCAGAGTCCATGTCGGATTCTAACTCTGCTATGTGATTGCCTCATTATCAGTGTTATTCAGAATGACTGTTCATATTGTCAAAATGTGTTGCATGATTGATAATATACATATGGTGAACTGGATTATTTTCTAAAATAAAGCTTGAACCTGGTAAGAACACCTACGTTTAATGTATTAGCAGGTTAGATAATTTTGTACCGTGAACCTAAAATCATGAACCTGGAACCGCCAACCAAGAAGCCACCCCCAGCCAAGCTAAATCCCAATACCTGTGTTTTATGTAGCAAAGCTCTCAACACAGGAAAAGGGACTGATTACAAAACTACTTTGGACAAGCTACGATATGCGCTTGCCTCCACCACAGACCGATCAGCTGCTCAACTACCGCCTACTGAGGATGTATTTGAGCAACATGTGAAAAGGGCACAATATCAATGTGCCATCTGGTGCCACAATGGCATTGATCAATTACATACAGCTCTTAAAGCACTATCATTTCGAGACATAACAAAAATTAATGAATATTTGGGTATTACTGATTCAGAACACACATTTCCGCAATTTTTTTGCAAAATTGTGTACGCTGACATAACAACTATTCGGAAACCAGATTCTAATAAGAAAAAATTAAATCAAATGTTTTGCAGCATTCCTTTCAAACACAAAATTATTGATTCACTAAACATTCAGTCCCTTTTCAAATTGAAATTTGTTCGTAACATGATTCCCAAGGAGTGCAAAATAAAAGAACCCCCCATTATTTCCTATAAATATGGCAACAATATTGGACAAATTATCATCAATTACAAGCAATTTCTGGCTTCAAGTACTCTTGAAGATATCGCAGCGAATCAAAATTGTGACTGTATGTCTAACAGTAAATATTCTGATTTTGTTGATGCATACCACAAACATGTATTTACAGGTAATTTGGATATCATACAAAATTCAAGTTTAAAAGAAATTATGAAAAAAGGTACAAAATTTCGGATATGTCCCAAGTTGAACATTGACAGTAATTTTCAGGATACATATGATGCATTTGATTCCTACTGTATGAAATGGGCAAAGAAAGAAGAAATAGAATTTCAGAAATTTAAAGGATGGTTATCAAACTTGCAAAAAGTCTTTAGAAAAAGAATTTATTGTTACAAATCCCACATTAAGAATTTCAATACGGTTGATCTAAAACAACATGAAGTTTCAAAAGCAGTCAAAGAACTACAATAAAGTTTTGTAGTCACTAACATAGATAAGGCAGGGAACTATCTTGGGATCATCTGCAAAAAATATTATCTGGATGTTTTGAAAAAAGAACTTGGTATGAACAATATTTCAGACATAAGAGGAAATGACGTATATAAATTACACAAAAAATCCATTGATAATTTGATAGATACACATAAAGATGAGATGAAAAGGAATTTTAATATCAAAATTTCTGAAGAGGACTCCTGTATTGCACGTTTGTTCTGGATACCCAAATTACATTAAAAAAAACCCTTTTAAATCTAAATTCATAGCCGGTGCTGCAAAATGTACAAGAAAATGATTATCAAAAGAAGGAACATTGTGTTTGACTGCAATTAGGAATCATTTTCGTAAATACTGTAATGCAATTTCTAGAAACAGTGAATTAAATTGTTTTGTGGGTATTAGTAATTCTTCCGAGTTTGTTTCTAAATCAAAGATGTAAAAGCAAAAAATATCAAATGTTTTGATTTTTCTACACTGCACACAAATCTACCCATAGATGAAGTCAAAAGTTCACTTTCAGAATTAATACGCAAAATGTTTAACCATAATGGTAAGCCATTCATTAGTATTAATACATATACAAAGAAAACATAACACAACAAATATTCAAAAAGTAACATTAAATCGTACACTGTTGAAACTTTGATAGATGCTATAAAATTTCTTTTGGAGAATACTTTTGTTCAATGCGGACCATTGGTTTTTCAACAGATAAAAGGCATTGCAATGGGTAGCAACTGCTCCCCTTTACTGGCAGATTTGTATTTAACCTGGCTTGAATTTAAGTATATGGATAAACTGATGAAAAATGACTTTCAAATGGCTACAAAATTATCAAACAACGCAAGATATATTGATGACATTGCTTGCGTAAATGTACAACATTTCAGTAAAATTGCTAAAGAAATTTACCCAAAAGATAACCCTTTGGAGGGTAACAATTCAGATGGTTTCAGAGATGTGTTTTTGGACTTGGATATTCAGGTCACTAATGACAGGTTTTGTATTAAAGTCTATCACAAAATAGATGAGTTTAACTTTGAAGTAGATAATTATCCTTTCCCAGACAGTATTATTTCGGATACTATTGGATATAATACGTTTTTCTCACAGACTTTGAGATTTAGTCGTATTTGTTCTAAATTTCAGGACTTTGCATCCAGAACCAAATTTTTATTTACAATAAACTCGAGTCAGGAGGATTCAAAGATGTACTTTTGATCAAATATTTCTACAAATTTTGCTGTAAATATCCCGAGATGGTTAGAAAGTTTGGCTTCAATAATTTTAGAGATTTTAGACTTGCCTTTTTTTTCGACTTAATTTTATCTTTTGGCAACATTCTGTTTTCATGTTCACCTTTCAGACATTTTAGGCTAGCTTGCTTTCTCTTAGGTTAAACCCTCAGGGGCTATCGGTAGCGAGTAGCGGCATATGCCAGTTACAAGGTTGCCTAATTGTACTTGATATCTGGTTAATATTTTCATTGCATACTCTTGACTGAAATACAAATGACTATCGGTAGCAAGCAGCGGCCTACGACAGTTACATGTTTGCTTAATTGTACTTATAATCCTGTTAAGAAAAATTGTTTTGATAACATGTTTTTGGCATAAATGCTAATGACTATCATTCTTTTCTGACATGCCTAAATGCACATGTACTCAATATTAAAAAATACTCAAAAGTGACAGTATTTTTTCAAATATCACAAACCTGACACATTACGTTGATACATTGACTCAGGTTTGGCAATGAAATAGAGCTTAATTGTTTGAGGAGTAGGTGTCATCATGGAGTTTGTTTTACATTTCTGGTGCAGGGTGTACATTGTTGCAGTCATTTTGAGGATTTCCCTTGGTTTATACAGGTGGTCCAGCTGCAGCTGTTTATTTTACAATCACTGGGACTGAATATAATGCCCCAGCTTGTTTCCACTTCAGTTCAACACTGCCGGATGGTTTAACTAGAATAAGCTGTCCAGCTAGAAAGGGTACATATTGGTTCAGGGGTAAGTCAAATTGTTCTTAACTGAACCTGTACTACACAAATTTGGTAATTATAGTTTGTTTGCCAGGTATTCTTCTTTCAAAATGAAGGTCTGCATTTATAAGCAAAACTTCACGTATTTAGCTAAATCATCATTTGCCACGCTCATATTTATTCATTTTTATATGGGTTGTCTTTGCTGAATATTTAGCTTAGACAAGGAGCCGCTACTCAGAGAGACATGTACGGGTAAAAGGCTGCGAAACATGTTGAGTAGTTACCCGCTGAAGACCCTTTAAATTATTTCGGCTAATACAGCCTATTTCAAAATTTTACAGAGGAACGTGTGCAATTTGGACAATAGTACTTCTATATGTATATAGGTTAGACAGGGACAGGTTAGCTTATGGAGAGTAAAGAGTTCAGACTGCGGAATAGGGTAATGACTACTAGGAAGTGGTTTTGGACAAAAAGACACCAATACACCAGTCACATTCCTAACCCTAAAGTGTGGGATCCCAATGGTAACGGCTGGGAAGTGTCTTATGATCGCTACCTCAAGCCTTTAATGTATACCATGTATACCAATGAGCTAGCCCCACTGGACGTCCGCAACCTGACTCATATGTATTGCACCGATATTGAGTGTACTGTCGCAAGAAAGTGCTATTGCCTCCAGATATGACTTAATGTACAGAATTATGTGCATGCTTTGGACATGAGTGTGCAAATGACACTTTTGACACTGAAACAGACAGTGATGATGACGAAGATGATGATTGAATCTTGGCGTAGAATTTCCAAACTGTGACCATCATTGATCAGCCCTCTGTATTTAGTGTGTACATGTACTTATACTGTTTTCCTTTACTAAAAGGCATCTTGAATTATAGTTTGATGCCACATATACATTAGTTATGTTGCAGGACTCCATGGGATGGTTCACTGTAAATTACGTGTAGGTGTGAATACATGGTACAAAGTACTATCTTACTTTATCAGTTGTATTGGCAATTGTTATGACGGTTCCCTAAGCGAAGATGACATATGATAGCCATATTAGCATATTAATTAATATGCATATGGTATACTCATATAAACATGATAAATAAAACTTGTATGAGTACTGTTCCTAATCATTTTGCTTTTTTTTTTAATAAACGAAACTATATATTAGTAAATATAGAATGTTATCCGTCGCACAATACTTAATTTCGATGGAAATTTCATATATTTGCATAAATTAACATATGATAATTAGGCACTTTGAACAAACTCCGTATTTTGTGACAATACTAGAGCAATTGAGCACATTTTGGTGTTTATTTAGCCTTTCCACAAGCAGTATCACCAAAGTTATTATTTTTAAGGACAAATTTTAGTTGTCTCAGAAATGGCATATAGGTTGTCATGGAAACGGGTAGAAATATATATGATAAAACGCTTTTCAGATTCCACAACCTATTTTTTCATGAAGAGGACATATATATCTATAAGAAAATATAGGTTGTAACTTGTTATACCACGGGTTGGGGTATGACCCCCGAAGGGCCCTCTGTGCCGCAGGTCTATGATACCATGCAGCGCTCATGATACGATGTACTGTCACGTTCACCCTGTCTTTGACTAAACTCACAGTTGCTGACCCTGGTAGCAGTCAATGGGCTAACTGTGCAGAGTGCATCCTCAGTCAACCTACTGCCAGCCGCCACCAGCGTTGTCAACCTGGCAGACAGCCACGACCGTGCGGTCTTTGCCATGGTCACCAAGATGAAGGAGGAACCCATGGATGTGGAGTCCCTCGACACCAACAAAGATGAGGTATGAAGACCTCCCAGTGAACAGAATTTATAGTTAACAGGGAAAACATCTTCGTCTGTCAACCCCTGTAATCTTAGATAAATGGTGTAAATTTTATGGCACTAAGGTATGAAAGCTTTGAATTTTTTTAAAATGTAGTTTTTCTCTGATTGAGACCACAATGTATGGACCAGTGGCCATAAATGAAATGGGTTTGGAGTACATGAAGGAAGTTCAAATATCATTTTGAACTATTGGAATTTAGCATCTTCTCACAAGCACACAATAATGTATGGGAAGAGACATGGGAGAAACAACTTTAAGTTATATTATCACAAAGCCCAATCAAGGCAGGAGACCTGGCTCGTTTTAATATAATCAATAAAGTACAGCACTTTCATGAACAACTTGTACACTATTGTCACATTAAAAAAGCTTTGTCTGCATTCTTATGACACCCTGTTTGTATATTATTGCAGTAAGGTAGATAAATTATTTCTACTAGCATACAACATTAGAATGTGGGCACAAGACCAATGAAGTGACTCACCGTGGAATAATATGACATCATTTGTTCAAGTGTCATGTGAGACAAGTATATCACCGTATGGTCAAATGGACATTATCTCTGTGGCTCTTCACTAAGGGTCATGGGCTAGAGGACTACATTGTGCTGTACATGTTGACTGTCTTGCAGGAGGACATTGACATAGACCTGCCCGGAGTGTCCTCTGAGGAGAGCCTGCCCAAGGAGACTCCCAAGCGGGAAGGCCAGGATCCCAAACAGAGTCTACAGGTTCTTCTGCAGAGACAGGCCAAATTCATGGAAACCTGTAGGGAAGTCAAGGTATGTACTAGTGTCTGTTCTGTTGTACCTGCTATATATATATATATATGTATATGTATATGTATATGTATATGTATATGTATATGTATATGTATATGTATATGTGTATGTGTATGTATATGTATATGTATATGTATATGTATATATATATATATATATATATATATATATATATATATATATGTATATATATATATATGTATATGTATATGTATGTATATGTATATATATATATATGTATATATATATATGTATATATATATATGTATATATATATATGTATATATATATATATATGTATGTATATATATATATGTATGTATGTATGTGTGTATGTATATATATATATATATATATATATATATATATATATATATATATATATATATGTATGTATGTATGTGTGTGTATATATATATATATATATATATATATATATATATATATATATATATATATATATATATATATATATAATGTATATGTATGTATGTACATATATGTGTATGTATATATATATATATATATATGTATATATATGTGTGTGTGTATATATATATATATATATATATATATATATATATATATATATATATATATATATATATATATAAGACCACCCCTACTGTCAGCAGAAAGTGGTCATATGCAGGTAAATCTTTTAGAGAATGTGGGTCTAGGGTCATGAAATTGTAGTCTTGGAAAAGATTTGGTCTCTTGAGAGAGGTGGTCTGTAGGGCAGGTACCACTGTATCACATTGCTATTGATGTACCATGTTCTACAGTCTCAGTGAAATGGACTTCCACACAATGAACAAAAATCTCAATTTTGAACACCAGGACATACATATATATACACATATTACATACACACACACACATGCAGACACACACACAGGTATACAGTGAACATTGTTTTTTACACAAACTTTTTTGATGACTTTATGCTAAACATGTATTTTAGCATGCATATTAATTATGACTGAAATTGGAAAGTTAAAATCCATCAAAGTAAACTTGTTTAACCCTCATAAATTAATAAGCATAGCTTATGGGAAAATTGAGAATCATTTATCAATTGCAATGCCTGGTAGCTGGTTTGTAGTGATTTTATAATTTACTGAATCTCACTGAAATTTGTCTTTCCTCCTACAGACTGTGACGTTCCTAACATCATTCGCACAGTTGTGTCACAGTGACACAGACCTGGCTCATAACACATGGCTGGACTTGTTCCCAAGGATCTGGAAAGTACTCACCGACAGACAACAACATGTAAGTTGGTAGCAGCTAAATTCTCTTCCTTATCTTTCAGTTTCCAACTAATGTCTAGTTGGACATCCTAACTGGCACTGCCGTCTTGGGATATATATATATATATATATAATATATATATATATATATATTATAGATTATAGCACACTTTGTTGACGATATGAAGTATATCAACAAGCACTGGATGCCATATACATGTAGCAGAACGAGTGAGTGAAGGGAACGAGTTCTGCTATATGGTATCCAGTGCGATTTGATTACTTCATATTGTCTACAAAGCATGCTATAAAATTTCTATCTCATGTTTTGGTCAATTTTTACATTTCAATACACAAAGCAAAAATAAGAACGACATTTGCAGAAAGTTTTACTCCTCATCAACACAATTACCGATGAAATGGGAAGAGTATGGATACCACTGGAAGAGTGCTGATACCACCGGAAGAGTACTGATACATTATATCACGGCACTGTGGCTTTTTGGGCCTATGATACGGTATTTATACAAGCCTGTTATAGTATTAAAATATATATATATGTTTATATATATATATATATATATATATATATATATATATACATATATATATATATATATATATATTAGTTGAGGGAGGAACTTTATTTAATGGAATTCAGTAATACTAAAAGATGACAATAAGACCAATTTGCCATTTTGGATGTACCATATACATGTACATTTATTTTATGGTTATGCTGATAAGAGGGAGAGAACATCATAAAATACTCTTCACATTCTGATTCAATGTAATGTTCATATATGTGAAGATTGGTTAACTGATGGTGCTGTTCTGTGTTGCAGGGCCTGGCAGGAGAACTAGGTCCCTTCCTGTGCAGTGGCAGTCATGTTGTGCAGAAGGACTGTCATCCCAGTTCTATCCACACCTTCCTGGAGGCCATGTGTGCCTGTGTGCCCACCATACCCATCAGGCCCTGTATACTCAAGGTAATCATGTCTGATGTAGAGACAAAACTTTTTTGTATACATGGAGTCATACAGCATAAGTCTTGTACTGCCATAAACGTTCACAAACATTTGCCTGGGTGATAAGTATAGAGTTTCAATGTTACAAAATGTGGATAAGGCGCCATCCAGTATTTCATATTCCTCAATTTTCAAGGTTTTAAACTCTACCTTTTATCAATTCTCAGTCTTCACTGACTAGCGGTTAGCCGGGATTGAATCCTGGAACACTATTGTCAGCCTTTTGCACATGCACCAATACCAGAAGACCAGTCAGCAGGGTAAACTATGTCACTCTATTACATCATCACACACTACATGTATAGCACATCACTCACACTTACATCACACACTATTACATTATCACTTACACTATTACATCACATTATTACATCATCACACTTATAGCATCACTCACACTTACATCACAGACGATAACATCACTGACACTATCATCACTCACTATTATGGCATCACACTATTACATCATCACTCACATTATTACATCATCACTCACAGTTACATCACTCACACTAATACATCACACACTATTACATTATCACCCCCATTTACATTATCACTCACTGTTACATCACTCACTATAACATTATCACTCACACTGTTACATCATTACACACTACTACATTCTCACCCCTGATACAATAGTCATTTTATGTGTAAAACATACACCTTGACAGCAGCAACACACACATCATAAAAAGGTGTATAAGTACATACTAGTGCTGGTTAACTTCAACCTCTGAGGAGTTACAGGGTTACAAAACAGGTCAGATTTTTAAAGCATTGATAGATTGAGTGTGAGCATGTCTGTTTTTCCTGGTCACATTTTCTCAGTTTTTATTGCAGTCATGGTTGTTGAATATTGAATATTTGATGTGCCCCTTTTGAATGTGGTGATCATTCAGTAGTAGTTACATTGTAGGCCAGCATGTAGCATAAGTTGCTATGGCCCACTCACACAGAAGCAGCTGGAGTAACTTGAACTTTCTGCTTGCAGTACCTGGGAAAGACTCACAATCTGTGGCATAGGGCAGGCTTGATGCTGGAGCAGCTGGCCTTTGAGAATGGTCTCAGCACACTGATCAAGCCCAAGCCAGCACAGGCAGAGTATGAGTTTGAGCCAGTCACATCACCTCAGCAGGTGGGTCCACTGTACTGTCTATTTTGTAACATGTATTGTGACAAAAAGCATCACAAATCGGTGTTCAGATATACACAGTTAAAGAAAAAACTAAACACAAATTTTTCTGCAATATTAAAGATGATCATGTGGCATCGTAGATCTCTTGATCCGTCCAAAGTACATTCATGATTAATTATCATAAGTTGCAGATATTTCTTTGAAAAATGGAATTATACCATTCCTCTTATTTCAAAGCTCACTTAGCACCTGACTGAATTTCAAGAAATGTTATTATGTGTGTTGGAGTGTTATGTGAAAAACTGACACCATTTGGTGAACAACAAAACAGTTCCATAGAGTTTGCCCCGTACCTCAAAGAAAATGCCAATGATACTTTTACATGACTACAATCCTGTATCACATATCACATGAGGACCATGCTGTTATCTCTGTCATATTTCAGGAGACACTGGATGCCCTGTGTGACCTCTATGCTTTGTTACGGGAAGAGGACATGTTGGCTGGCATCTGGCAGAAAAGGGGGAAATTCTCAGACACCAACATTGCATTAGGATATGAACAACACGGCTTTTTTGAGCAGGCCCAGCAGTCCTATGAGCAGGTGATGGCCAAGGCTCGAGCTGACCACAATACTGGGCCTGCGTCTCCGTCTGTACTGCCAGAATACAGGCTGTGGGAAGAGCGCTGGATTAGGTGAGAATTGGGGGGAGGGGGGAGGTTTGTGTGGGCACTTAAAGGAAAAATTAGAGAAACTCACATAGTGTACATCGTATTTAGCAGTTTCAGATGTTGTCTATGCAGTGATAACAGATTGTTGATTGCTTCTTTTGTGTGCCTACATGCACATTTTAAGGATGAGCAGCTGGTTTGGTGCTATTTTTGAGGGTGCTTGTAAAGATTCTATCACAAAACATTTTATCTCATTTTGTGTGATTTATGTTTTGTGACAGTGCCAGTCACATTTGGAGTTGCATCAGTGAGACTCACTCAATAGATCAAAGGGACCAGACTTTGACTTATTCACCTGACAAAAATACACTTGTTATTGAAAATGTGAGACATGCTTTTTCAGTTTACATTGTTACAAACAGTTTGCCACAAATTTGATGTGTTTACCTCAGAAAACAAAAAAGTTGAATCCAGGTTTCTTCAAGGTTCTTTGAAAAAGAGGATGGCACTTGGTAAGATTGCTGTATAAACATAGGACAACAAGTACACCTGACAGTGGGAGAAAATGATTCAGTAGTTTGTTAGGTTGCCAAAAATGTTTGGTTTGTTGCAGTTTTTATGCATATTGATTGTTTTGTGATAGAATCTTGACAAGCACTGTCAACATAACACTGTACCAGAAGCTCATCCTTAGTCACATAAAACCATGTATTAGTGCCACTTTCTCAGTATTAAATTTTGGTGCAATTGCTCTAAATTGAATGCTATTTATGACATAGAATGACTAGCTTTCTTTGATAATGGCACACATAACTTAAAATTGTACTGTTTTGCCCCTGGCAGGTGCTCTAAGGAGCTCAACCAGTGGGACCTGCTGCTGGAGTACGCCAATTCCAAGGGGAACACCAACCCACAGTTGGTGCTGGAGAGTGCTTGGCGTGTGCCTAACTGGGCCCTGATGAAGGACTCCTTACAGCAGGTGGAGCTGAGCTGTCCCAAAGAGCTGGCCTGGAAGGTCAACCTATACCGTGGCTACATTGCCATATGTCACCCAGAGGACCATCACCTCAACATGGTAAGCTCGTTATACTGTATATATTTTTTGTTTTGTGACCACGGAATGATCGGGTCTTGAACCAACAACCTTTAGGACCAGCCACCTAGCCGAAAATGGGAAACATACATAAAATATCCAATGTACCAGATCCCCATTCGCAAAAAAATCAATGGTGCAGTGGAGGTAGGTATGCCAAAATCAACACGGCCCAGTTCCTCGGATTTAATCCATGATTACTGCACTGTGTTCAGAGTTGTCCCAGATCGGAGACTGTACATGTGCAAGTCTACCAGCATCAAAGGAGCAATGAAAATAAATTTGTTTTGTGACCACAAAATGGCCAGGACTGAAACCATCAACCTTCAGCACCAACCACCTAATTGAAAAAAGGGAAACGCCAATATCTACTGTACCAAATCCCAGTTTCTCCTCTCCTTTTGTCAGGAATGCAATAGATTCTGCCATTCAATTGATTGACATAAACTTAGCTGCAGAAGTTTTGAATGTGAAAATAATGTGATGTTACCCAACTTTTTTGTTTCTGTTTTGAAGCTTTGGTGTAGAATATTCTTATCATTAAGCATTTTGGTTTTATTTTATCATGTTTATGTTGTTGAGATTAAAATAAAAATAATTAAAAGAGATTATAAGATGGAGCTGGTGAGTTGGCCTTCAAGAAATCACTCTCATTAGAAGTGCAAATAAGACATCTTGATCCAACTTGAAGGTGGTTGTGATCCACATAAAGTATAGAATGTATGTATATTTTTATCTGTTGCAGATTGAGAGACTGGTCGAGGTGTCCAGTAACCTAGCTATCAAAGAGTGGAAGCGACTGCCAAGTATTGTGTCTCACATCCATGTGCCATTGTTACAGGTACAGGGGCCTTTCTGCACAACTTTGCTCATGTAAACAGTTTTTCCTTTGGCCAAAAGCAACTGGAGGCAAAATGTCTGCATCAATGATTTTCTCCCAATTTTTTGTGTTAACTGATAAGAAGATTGAATGAGAATTACTATTGTAGACAAGTCCTGCAGAGCAACATGGTCCAGGTCAACAGCTTTCCTTAATACCCATTCAGCTCCAAGGAAAGCTGTCGACTTAGTCTTACTTTAAGGGTGTAAGGGTTAAAGCACTCTTGTAAAGGTACCTGGCACCAAAAATTGAGTTTCATAGGTGAAATGAAATATTTGTTTAGTGGGAATGGAAAATCTTTGACCTAAATTAACAGATGACTTCATTGGAGAATTATGATGGGCATAGTGTGCCCATATGCTTGTTAGTCAGGAGGGTCAATTTTAATAATACCTGTTGATCTGAAATGTCAATATGTGTAGTATGTAGAATAAGTAGTATATGGGATTGCACGAGCTGTTAATTGTGTTTATATAATAATATTTTCCTCTCCTATTTACATGGGAAATGTGCAAAACGCTTATGAAATTATGAAACCTGTAGTTCAAGTAGGAGTATAATATCTGTTACCATGACAACTGTTTCAGGCAGCGCAACAGATCATGGAGCTGCAGGAAGCAGCACAGATCAACCAAGGCCTTCAGCCACAGAACATTGGCAGAAATTCTAGTCTGCATGACATGAAGGCCATCATCAAAACATGGAGGTATGCACTGTATGCTACCACTTCATACTCATTTGAAGTCAGACAATGGACACCCCCTGTGCCTTTGACACCTATTATTGGATGAAGAATTCAGAATGATTTCACCAGTATTAATCCACACTTACCATTTTGTATATGTATGACGTTTACATTTGTAATTCTGTGCTTTTTTGATCAGCATAAGAGGTTAAGGATATTTACACACGATAATGGTATTTCGACATATGCCCAAGTTTCATCTTTAATATGTCAGTGCTTAATGTGACAATATCTCAATGTTTTTATGACCCCCAAGATAACTAAAAAGTGTAATGTCCTGTTATGCCTGCTCATTATATGGATGTTGTTACAGGAATCGCCTCCCTATGATCTCAGATGACCTGTCTCACTGGAGTGATATCTTCACGTGGCGACAGCACCACTATCAGTTCATTGTCAACCATTATGATACCCATGCTCCACATGACCCAGTAAGTCAGCTGTTACGGGCATGAACCGAAGCACTCTTAGTTCCACAGTGATAGTCTTTGTTCCTAATTGAATCTGACTTATAGTAGATCATCCTGAGTACAAGGGTAACAGAAGTATACTCCCAAGTCATCTGAATTTCAAACAGTGTATGAGCTGGTTTAGCTGTAGTACTCCTGTCCTATTTAACTCATTCCATACTATGGTCACAGGCCTTGGTCAGTGGTTCTGGCACTGCCTGGCAAGTCATGCTGCAGCTGCCCTTGCAGCAGCTGCAGCATGACTTGCCAGGCAGTGCCAGAACCACAGACTTAAGAGGCATGTTGGTGCTTGAATGAAAGCTCTTTTCATGAAGAATTTAAATGTGCAAATGGCGTCTTAAATCTAGGTAAATATACTTAAAAATCAGGGACTGGTATGGAATGAGTGAAGAGAGTTAAGTGCTTTTATTACAAAGTAAGCATGCTGAAAGATTACATGTATGCAGACTGTACTGTGGTGACAGTGATTAATGGACACAGGAACTTCAAGACAAAATAAAATCTGCTCCTAAATTTGAAGACTAAACTCAGGTGCTTTTCTTGGCCCATCAGAGCCTATCATAAGAACAGGTAAATGTGTATTGATAGTTCCATTCCTTACCTGCTTGGAGTTGGTCCTTGAAGCGGAAAGTTGAAACTGTTAATTCTTTAGATAAATGGGTCATCAGAAACCAGTTGGAGCAGGAAAGTATTGCTGTTTGAGATGTAACAGTCACTACAATAAAACATTGGTTTTAATGAGTGTATCCCTAATACAGTGAAAACTCGTTATAATGACACCATCTGTTCCCTAGAAATGTGTCAGATAACTGAATATATCAGATAAATGAATCAAACAACAAAGAAAATGAACTTTTAACATTCAGAACTTGTGTCATTATCATGAATATGTCAGATATCTGAGTGTTGTTACAATGAGGTTTCACTGTATAGTCAGTCTGATGGTTGTTCTTAACAGCAAACGAATCATTCCATGCTGGGAGTACATGCCTCAGCACAGGCAATCATTCATTATGGCAAGATAGCCCGGAAACATAACCTGACTGGTGTCTGCCTGGACTCGCTCAGCAGGTAATCAATTGGTTATTTTGATACTTTGTCACATTCTGTGAAATTCTATTGCATTCGAATAATATCAAGACAAGAATAAGAAAGAGGTGTTTCCAATGGGAAATTTCCCCCAATTTTTATTACAATAACTTAAAAAGGCCACATTTTAAGACCTTCCTTTGTACAGCTGTTTACATTATGGTCAAATGTACGTTTCATGAGTGGAGACATTGATGGTGCCTCATATATTTACTACATTCTGTACATGGAAACATATGATCATACATTTGTTCATCAAAACAATTGCAAGGCACACTGTCATTACTTAAAAGTCCATTGGACAAGAAATTCAGCATTTCATATTGTGGTATTATTATATTTTGTGACCACGGAATGGGTGGGTCTCGAACCAGCAACCTTCTGCACCAATCAATTATGTAATGTGTGGTCATCATCCACAGACCAAGAATGTGTGGAATAGCCCTAGCATTTCTCCATATTTCAGAATCCACACCATCCCCAGTGTGCCTATCGTGGACTGCTTCCAGAAAATTCGACAGCAGGTCAAATGTTACCTACAAATGTCCGGGGTGATGGGCAAGAATGAGCTGCAGGAGGTAAACGCTGGTGCTGATGGGGCACTTTACTCCAGAGTGTCTTGAACAGTTTTTTAATGTATTTAATGTGTAAAGAAAGATCATATACTTAGTTTGTTTTAATTACAGATTTTTGCCTTTTCAGTCATAATCAGTTGAATTAACAATTTGATTCTGTTTTCATAAACAATGTACATGGAATTACTGCCTGTCAATGCTGGGGTTGTTTGTGAAATGATTATTCAGTAAACTAGTGAAGATATGCAGTATAGCACCATGACATAAAAAAAAATAAAATAAAATAAAAATTATGGTAATTAATATGGTTAATCATGGTACATTCATCTGGAAGAGAGTACTGTAAAAGATTCACACTTATTATGATATTTAGCCATATCTTTCCCCGTGTTTGTTTGAAGGGCTTGGAAGTTATTGAATCCACAAACTTGCGCTACTTCACCAAAGAAATGACAGCAGAGTTCTATGCCCTCAAGGGCATGTTCCTGGCTCAAATTGGAAAGTAAGTAAAAGTGTGCATGTACAGTGTATGAACTTCGAAGGTAAGTGTGTTAGTGTAACATGGAAAATAATGTCTCCGATATTTGGCAAGGTGTGCTTGTAGAAATATCCTATGTATGGATTGACAGGTAAAATTAGAAGGAAAATATACAAAAACAAAACATTTTGTTAAAGATTTCTACAGGATGGTGACTTTATGGTGTGGACAAAACTCATTGAGAAATGATCGATAGCAGTGGTTCACAAGACAATGGAAGAGTTGTGCAGGACTTTACACTCCTTCAGACAGAGTGATGAGAAATAACTGGAACAGCATTTTGTTTTCCAGTGCTTTAAATTTCAGAAAATATCGGGTGAATATTGCATCTGAGTTGGTTTCCAAAGTATGTTTGATTTGATTTTATTCAGGTATAGATTATCAGCATGTATATCAAAAGGTTAATAAATATGTTCACAATAAAAAAGAACATCCAATTAAATATTTGAAAAGTGCATATTGTAAAAATAAATGTAAATCATACTCAGTCAAATAAAGTCAAGCACCAAAAAGAAATCACACAATACCATTGTATTACAAACGTAACATAATATGCATAACCTGCTATGAGGGCTAGGGAAAGGGTGTGGGTGGAGGGAAAGAGTGAGAAGAGTTAAGAACTCTAGATGATCAATGTGAGATAATTGTTTAATGTTTGTGTTATTCAACAGGTTTGAGGATGCCAACAAGGCATTCTCTGCAGCAGTACAGATGCACGACACTCTGGTGAAGGCCTGGGCTCTGTGGGGAGACTACCTGGAGGGAATCTTCACAAGGGACAGGTAACAATTAGATCACATAATATGAAGTTCAGTTCTCTTTAATATCATTTATAGCTCACAGTTAACAAGAGATCTTGATAACTTGGATGTGAGTAATTTGCGCTGACAAGGACAGCCATTTTCATGCAGGACCCTTTATGAACTCCTGTCAATTTCAGGACTTTTTTGCCCAATATATGTGTAATACATGTAAATACTTTTGGTTTGATAAAACAAGTGGTATTTGCCAGGAGGCTAGTAACAAAGACAGGATACGGGGCATAATGCTGTTGTCTGTTGATTCTTATGCCTTTGGTAGCTTCACAGTAAGCCCTATTGACTACATTTCAGGTCTATGCCCATGGGTGTGAATGCCATCACTTGCTACCTTCATGCATGTCGACACCAAAATGAGAGCAAGTCTCGAAAATACCTGGCCAAGGTGTTGTGGCTGCTGACGTACGATGATGAGAAGTCAATGCTGGCAGAGGCTGTGGATAAGTACTGTATAGGAGTGCCCCCTATACAGTGGCTGCCTTGGTGAGTTGGATCATCAAGGATAAATAGTGGTTCGTGTTTACAGGCAGAATGCCCAGAACCAATTTATGACAGTGCTTCCATTGTGCGTCTTTGATTACAGAGCGTAGCGAGATTGGATTGTGCAATTTTAGAGGGTGGGAGGGTTCAAAACGACACAGAAGGTGTGGCATCTGTTGCTTCTTCCTGTTTGTAATATACATTGTTGGCATTCTTTTCTGTTATAAACAAACAGTTCAAACAAAACTCACTGAGACAGATAACAAATATCATCCCCCCGTACAAAACCAACTGTTACGCCAAAACAATTGTATAGAATTGTGAATGGATGTTATTTTTTCACTGGAAACTGTAGAGCTGTTTCTTCGTAACTCGTGGAGTGTCCCTATTCCAAAATTTCAGGATCTCTGTCCTCCTGCAATTGTGTATGGGATTTCACACTGAAAAATCATATTTGTCAGTGAAGCATTTTTTTTGGGGGGGGGGGGGAGAGAGAGAGAGAGAGAGAGAGAGAGAGAGAGAGAGAGAGAGAGAGAGAGAGAGAGAGAGAGAGAGAGAGAGAGAGAGAGAGAGAGAGAGAGAGAGAGAGAGAGAGAGAGAGAGAGAGAGAGAGAGAGAGAGAGAGAGAGAGAGAGAGAGAGAGAGAGAGAGAGAGAGAGAGAGAGAGAGAGAGAGAGAGAGAGAGAGAGAGAGAGAGAACACTAGGGTTAAAATGTGGCAAAATGTGTAGCATGTTTGTTACAGCGAGCTATGATACCTGCCTTTCAGGATCCCTCAGCTCCTGACCTGTCTGGTACGCAATGAAGGTCGCCTCATCCTCAACCTACTGAGTCAGGTGGGCAGGATGTACCCCCAGGCTGTCTACTTCCCTATCAGGACTCTCTACCTGACCCTCAAGATAGAACAGAGGGAGAGATGTAAGTAAGGGGGCCAGTGTATGCCATAAGGTTGAAGTCTTTCATCTCAAATTTTGACAGCAGTCGTTATGCCGTGAATTGACATGAAGATACTAGATTCATATGCTTCACAAACTGACCTTCTATTCCAGTGCCAACATGTCTACAGTTACCATAGGAAAGCAGAGACAATAAGAATGGTCAAGGTCAATGATTTACTGGTCAGTACAATTGTCAAACTAAGTATAATTACAAGCCTGTGCTTGGTTCAGAATATAAAGAGACAAGTTTTTTTCACTTAGATAGATCAATTTGGTGACAGAATTTGTTGATGTTTCAAGATCGTAGAATCCCTCCAGACATGTATAGAGCGTTATTTCTGCAAGGAACAAGATTCCATTCCCACATATGGATGAATTCTTGATGTGTCAAATGAATGCAGAATATCTTGAATAGTGCAAATTGGGAGGAAGCGTCATTTGAACAAGAACGATTGAGATTCCTTCCCATAGATACATGTCTGTTTTAATGACATGCATCCTACTTGTGTGCAGACAAGAGCGGGGAGTTGTCAGCAGTGCCAACTTCAGCCGGCAGCAGAGCTCACAGGGAGTGGATGCAGGCACAGGATCCCCAGCGGTCAACCAGGCCCCCAGCCCTGCCATGACCTCTGCATCACCTGACATGGCTGGGGTCATCACCTCTGCTGCTGGAGCGACTGCCACGTCTGAATCTCGTATGTATGGTTTCAAAACCTACAGAAACTGTTTCTTTATGCTGTAAAAGTCCAGAAACGATTTATCTTGATAAACATTCTATATTGTGCAAATAATACACGAATTTGATATATGACTGAGATCATACACTCCAATATGAATTAGTTCAGTGGTAAGCTAATGTACTTTACAGGACTTTCCAAGCATATCAGCCAAACAGGTCCAGCTCAGATAACCATTTTCACAAGTATTACTTCATGTTTTCAGAATCTGTCGGATCGTCGGGCACAGGGACTGGAGGAGGGCCCTCCAGCTCTGACGCTGGGCCCATTCGTGCGACAGCCCCCATGTGGCGGTGTAGCAGAATAATGCACATGCAGCGAGACCTGCATCCAACCATACTCTCCTCCCTGGAAGGCATTGTTGATCAGGTACATAGACAGCAGTGTGTGCTTCTCTTGTCATAATACACTCCTGCACAAGTGTGAAAAGGCTAAGCACTGTTGACCTTTGATGTATGTACCTGGATTGTTTGTTCCTTTAGTAACACTCTCATATTAATCAACTAATGTAGAGCTCCTTGATTTCATGTGTGGCTTACAGTTGCTAAAATTGGAGCAGTATGGTTCTCAATTTTTCATGAAACTTAACATGTAATTGCAGGTGCATGGTCAAAAAACAAACTGATTCGTAGAATAGCACACTCTTAAGAGCTTAATATTCACAAGGCTTTGCATGATGCCAATGTGGGTGCAGGAAAACATGTTATGTGTATACCAGGAGGCTCCAACAGAAAGGGAGTGCAAGGTATGGTCCATCAATGCCAGCCCCAAGATGATCCCTGCCCTAGAGAAACCCATCCGGGCCTCATGGCCCATGTGGCTGTGTGGTCAAGTGCTTCAGGGGCTGAGAGGCCAGAGCCCCATAGGAACCAGTGCCCTGGAGAGCTTTGCTGACCAGGTGGAGCAACATGTTCAAATTAAGGCCACATACCTCTATCCCAGTCCCGGAAAACTTACCCATGCATGCATTCAGGGTACTCATAATGATCTTGGTGCTCGTAAAATTATGATTATAGTGTCGTAAAACCAAGGCAGTACCGATAAGTAACACCAGAGGTCCTGGTAAAACAGGTCATACTGAGACAGGAGCCAGGCTATGATCTGCACTGGTTCAGCTGAAATGTCTTAATCGTTTGGCCCACACTAGGTGTGTGTAGTCATGTGTGAATTACACCTGTGGTTGGGTGGGGGTATGTCAACTGGCTGGCCCATGTTGGTGATGTTCACTTTAAAATGTTTGCCAAAGTTTTATTTTGAGTTACAATATACATGATAGAGACTTGGGTTAAACTTTCTTGTTGTGGACACAAACTCCACCACTGTTATATTGTTTTGGGGGAGTAAATTAATTTTCCATTTTCTGTACATGTGGGAAAGTTCAAATGTTGTTGGCATGTATTTGTGTGGGAATTTATTTTTTATTTATTCATTTATTTTTTCATTTTTGTTTATAAGATTTGTTATGTAGTTTTACAGTTGTAATTTGCTGCAGTGAAATAGTGTAAAGAAATGGCTGCTGAATATGTAGTGGAAGTCAAACAGTACATTAAAAGTTGACCACAGTGACCTGTATTTGTCTCTTTGTAAACGTGCCACAATTCATAAACAAAACTTAAATGCATTGTCTGCATCTCCCTTATAAGCTTTTCAGTATAGAATTGAACACATGACGTCTCACCACAAGTATGAAGGCTCATTTTTTGTTTGTTTCTCTTGTGAAAAAAGTGTGAAAGGTAGTGCAGCACAAGACAGCTAATGATGGCAATTTCAGTTTGTGACAAGATTACATTACATTACATTAAACAAGATGTGTACATTGTTGAATTTTGTGATTATGGCTGGCGCCCAAGAGAAGGTAAAGTAAATATAAAGTGACCTGACCTGGAAGTTCATGTGTTTGTAGATGGTGTGGTTTCGGGAAAATTGGTATGAAGAAGTTCTGAGGCAGCTGCGACAAGGTCTGGCTAAATGCTATGCTGTGGCCTTTGAGAACAGAGGTGCTGGTGAGTGATACTCTGTCAGTATGACCATATATGTGAGCTTAGTTGGCTAGACCATTACCAAAACTTTCATATGTTAAAAATGATGCATTGGTAATGTAGTGAACTGGTAGAAAATGCATCGATTCGGAAATACACGTTCACATTTTTCAGACTTTTAAGATGTGACAAAGGCTCAAGTGTTTAATTTTCTTCCTATTTTTTTTTACATGGAGACACTTGTTTCCTGCATGGCACTAAGATACATTTTTATTGATATTCCAAGTTCAGGTGGCACATTGTCAGGTTAACATTGTATGACATCTGTTTGCTGTGCAGTGACTGAGGCAACCATCACACCTCACACTCTCAACTTTGTGAAGAAGCTGGTGAGCACATTTGGTGTGGGCATAGAGAACGTGTCTAGTGTCAGCACCACCTTCTCCAGTGCCGCATCCGAGTCGCTGGCACGCAGAGCCCAGGCCACGGCACAGGACCCTGTGTTCCAAAAGATGAAGAGTCAGTTTACCACAGACTTTGACTTCAAGTAAGATTTGTGGACTCCTTGTTGAGTTGTCTATCATCTTTTTGTTTACCACAGACTTTGTTTTCTGGACTCGTGTTTTTGTGTATTCATGCATTCTGTCATGTTTTTATTTTAAAGCTTGCCATTCTCGCGCTTCATATCAAGAATGGAATCTGATAGCTGCTGGCTTTTCTTTCTGAGCAACACTGTCATTTGACCTCAGCCCCACCTAGTGGGGATAATGCTTGTTTGAATCTGGGTTTTACTGCAGCTCTTATTCTGTTGAATGGATTAGTTGGTAACCCTCTATTGATGGAAGCCTTGCCAGAAAGTGTCTCATTGAAAGACACTAAGTAGACTATGTAGACCCTCTGTTTAGCACCAGCCAGAGGACAGGTTTCTAAGTAGTTGTAAAAAGTAGGTGGTCTCCCATTGGAGTGGTTTTGTAAGGGAGAGATTACACGCTATTGCCAGTGGGATTGATGTACAGTGATACATGCTGTTTACAACTGCCCTGACCATCAGTAAGAAGTGGTCTTGTGTTGCAACTAGTCCTAAAAAATTTAGGTAAATTTATTCGAGATTTAAGCTGGTGGTATGAAAAGATGGTCTTAAACACATGGTCTGTCAGAACAGGTGGTCAGTATGGCAGGTATCACTGTATCATTCAGCGTGTCACAAATACATGATCAATATTAAAATAATTTTGGGTAAATGGAGGACAGTGTTTGTTATAGCTTACAATTTGGTGCAATTTTCAGTGTGCTCTCATTTTAAGTCCCTTTGCTCTGTTCATGTTCATTGTATTAGTGTTCCTGGATCAACCAAACTTCACAACTTGATCAACAAACTGAAGAAGTGGATCAAGATTCTGGAGGCAAAAACAAAACTGTTGCCAAAGTAAGTCTGATATGCATATTTAGTGGTGTGAAGAATGCTATTCAAGTATAATATGGCATGAAGTAAAACCTGCACATGTATCAAGAATAAGTCATAACAGTAAGAATCAGATATTAACATTGATGTGAAAATAGATACATAGGCAGCTGACTAAAAGACAGACAAGACTTGCAAATGTAATGATGTATATACATCAATCTACATGTATTTGAAATAAAATAGATTTACAGTGGGGGAAGTGTAATGTGACCTACTGTAGTTTATGTGATGTGCCTTCCATTTCAGGTCATTCCTGATCGAGGAGAAGTGTCGTTTCCTCAGCAACTTCTCCTTGAACACAGCAGAAGTAGAACTGCCCGGGGAGTTTCTGCTGCCCAAGGTAGGCAACCTCCCAAATAGTTCTAACGTTTGGTTGCTGATCATATAACACAAGTCATGCTCATCTGGATTGTTATAATGATTTCAGATCCAAATTCCTCTTAATAAGATTTTTCCATCATGTAGCAGCAAGTTAGCACAGTAATTTTTATCAACTTACTAATATCTGTCCTGCAAGGTGCACCATTTGCATGATTGACCCTTTCCAGGTTAATATAAAACTGAGTCAACAGCTTTGCTTGACATGGGTTGGTTGCACTGCCCCCAACCCATACCAAAGAAAAAGTTTATCTGGGGCATGCTATCATTATCGGTATCATCCACAATCCTCAGAAAAAAATGTTTTATGTTGATGAGGATTTTACATGAAAGATTGAGGCAGCTGACCGATTACATCCAGATGGTTTCAGGTGATCTGAGTGGGAAGGGGTTACATTCGTGCACCATTCCTACTTCAAAGGCAAAAAAGACAAATGGGTGATGTACAGACAGGTCCTGTTTTTCCCATGACAAATGGGTGATGTACAGACAGGTCCTGTTTTTCCCATGACAAATGGGTGATGTATAGACAGGTCCTGTTTTTCCCATGACAAATGGGTGATGTACAGACAGGTCCTGTTTTTCCCATGCTTTGTCATGTAGTCATCAAAAGTTTGACATGCTGCACACAGTCCATAATGCGTAACAAGTTTGTCATGCTAAATGCACATGACAGATAGGCAATGCTATACATATTGCATTCAAAACATTTTTCATCTGCAGTTATGTTTGTTTCATACATAACACTCTGTGTAACCAAACTACAGTGGTCTCCCTCTTATAAGGCCCCTCTCACCAGAGGCCACCCCTCTTGAAAGGCCAGCATTCTTGTGCAGAAAGTATGGTATTTCCATTATATTCTCCCCCTCAAGAGAGGCCACCCCTCGTATAAGACCACTTTTTGGCTGCATTTGGGGTGGCCTTATAAGAGGGGGACCACTGTACAACTTCCTGGACATCAGACACTCTCTAATATTGTCTTCAATTGATTTCATGTGATTAAAATTGAATACTACAATGCCAGTACAGCCATGTAGCCATATGATTGGAATAGTACAACATTCATTCTTACTGGTCTGGCTGATTAAATTTGCAAGCATAATGGGCCATCTACTTAAAGTCATTTTTGTTGAAATAAAATGTTCTTTGGACCTTAATTGATGACATCCATTAAATACGTGCCTGAGATGTTTATTGTATACTTTTATGAATCTATAGAGATACAATCTAATGGGAATAATAATAATAATAATAATAATAATAATAATAATAATAATAATAATAATAATAATAATAATAATGATAATAAATAAATAAATAAAATAATAAATAAAATAATAACAATAATAATGATAATAATAAATAAAATAAAGTATAAGAAATTGTATAACCTCATACGTGCTTTCTAAGACTTTGATGTGTGAGCTTCTGTCTCATAATAGAACATATTTGGTCATGATAATTTCCCAATAAAACTCCATGTTGCATATTATTCCACCAAGATGATGGCTCTCAATATTTAAAAAGTCACAGTATATGATGCTGGGCATGTACTCAGACATGCACTTGTTGCTTTCATCAATTCAACTTCCATGAAGATGGAGCTTAGTTTTGATGTGTATTTCTCATATTGCACCTACAGATTGATGTGGGAATTGCATGAAATTAGAATTTGGTATTTGTTGAGTCCTGCATGTGGCTACTGAGGATGCAGCCACTGGCAGACATTCTTTGTGGTGTCAGTGTGATACGGTGTGCACCTTGTGCATGTCTCACAAACATGCTCAATTAATGGAGCAAAATGAGACACTGACAGGTCAGTTCATGTGTTAGACAAATGTATGCTTCATGGGCACTGACTGGGGGCATTTTTGGTGCATTTGGTGCATCCAGAAAAACAGACAAGTATTATGTTAATCTTTCCCTGAGTGGAGTTCTAGCGCACTGTTTTCGCAGACCCCTTTCTACACCATTTCAGAGGGGCGGCCCACCCCGCCCCTCTTCAGTAGCACCCCTTTGCCCCCTTTGAAATTTTTCCACCACCCTGCCCCAGTTTATTAGCTGAATTGAAGGATATATGGTATTGTACCATATTTTTGATAAATTTTTGCATTAAAACCTCTAAAAAAACAGAGCCAGTTGTTACATTCTACGAAGTGAATAATCAGAAGTAGGAATAGCACAATAAGATTTATACTATTTGTTGCTATACACCTACACCTGTAGGCTTAAGGCATAGCTGCCCTTTTTCAGTGAGCTTTAAGCAAAAAGGAGCCCTTTTCACATATTCTGCTGGAATAGTGGCCTTTTTAAATGATCTGCATTGCCCCTGTCAAATTCTAACTAAGGGTCTGTTTCATGAATGAAGTTTTGAAAAGACATGCTACTGGGCAAGTGTTGATAAACAGCAGTGCACTTCCGCCTAAAAAAAAAAAAAGTAAATACGTGTATATGTAACAATAATAATGATGACAATGGCCCATATCAACAACTTTCCTTGTGCCGTTTGGCTGCAGTAGTGCAATGATAAAGTCAATAGCAAGTATCCCAAAAGGCTTTTAATGTAGTGAAACCTTTTTAATACACATTAGAATCCGAAGAAAAGCATTAGAGTACTTGGGTGAGTGTGGTGTGACATTAATTACTTGCAGGGCTGGGGGTCATTGTTTACACTATACACACCTTACCTGTGCATGTATGTCTCTTGCTTGTGCATTTTGTGTGTTGAAACGGGTCCACTCACTTGTCATAATCCTGTATGTGTGTGTTTACAGCACAGTCACTACTATGTGAGGATAGCCCGCTTCATGCCCAGGGTGGAGATTGTACAGAAGCACAACACGGCAGCACGCCGGCTCTACATACGGGGTCACAATGGCAAGGTCAGCCACTTTTACTCACAAAACTTGTAGCAATCAAGCAGGGGGATAACATGATAAAGAAATAAACTTTGCAGGATGAACTGTTCTGAAGATGCCACACAGTCGTATTTTTTTTACAAAGTGTCATCGAACAAGATCTTAGAAGTGCACAGCTTTGTTGATATATAAATTTATCGGGCAATGGCAAACATAATATGTATGTACTACAAGATTCGTACAAACATGTCTGGACTAATAGTAGAAGCAACTATTTGTAGCTCATTGTATGTTGAACAGTTACTGTTACTGTGGCATTTGTATGAATTTTCAGATCTATCCCTATCTGGTGGTGAATGATGCTTGCCTGACAGAGTCACGCAGGGAGGAGCGGGTGCTGCAGTTGCTAAGGATGCTTAACCACTTTCTCGGGAAACAAAAGGTCAGTAAATGTTAGAGTAAATGAACAGCAATTAATTTGGTGTACAGGATCAAAATTTAAAAAGAAATTTGGATTTTTTTTTAAGGGGGAAATAAGTGAGTTTTAATATCCAGGGAGATGTTTTAATGAAATTCACACCTGATGTACCTACATGTACACCAAATATCAGCCGTTATCTGCTCAGAAGGAGATAGGAGACCAGGCTCTTGTCTATCTACCAAGAAAACTTTGGCTGTGGTGCATAAGGCTGGTGAGATTTTACAACCCATATAAGAAGAAAAATCTAATTTCAAGCAAAGGGCATGTCACCTAAAATCTGTGATTAATTGCCGTTATCAGTGGCAAACGATTAGAATTATAATACAAATTCCTCCCAAAAATCAGGAGTTACAATCCAGCTTTGTAATATTGTCAAATCCTGTGACTTTGTTACAGGATGTGCATTGCTAAGCTATTGATTGTTCTTTTTTTTTTTTTGAAAGGAGACATGTCGGAGGCTGCTACATTTTACAGTACCACGAGTTGTGGCAGTGTCGCCACAGATGAGGCTGGTAGAAGATAATCCAGCCTCCACATCACTGCTTGATATCTACAAACAGGTAAAACCACTGTACTCCTGCAACATCTCTGCAAATACTTAAAAACTATACACCATCTGTCAACAGCTTCCCTCAGTGCATTGTGCCCAGACTACTCTGAGGAGAGTTGTTGACCAAGTCTCTGTCTCCATTGGCTTAAGAATTCCTTATAAAACCAGTATGCACAACTCTGGAGTGTTTTATGTAAGTTTTGAATTATTTCATAAAATGTGGCATAATTTCAGCCTCATGTAGATTTAGCAAGTAAAAAGATGATGTATTGTTGATGGCAATGATACAAACATATAATACAAAAACTCCTTTTTTTCTATCCTTGCAATACATGTAAACGTGAAAAAAGTGAGCACTGTTTGTGTGTAAAACAGTAAACAAGCAGAGGCCGGTATCACATATTACCATCACCTTTGTTGCAGAGATGTGCCAAGCGGAACATAGAGCATGATGCACCCATAGCACGCTACTATGAGCGCCTGGCAACAGTACAGGCCCGTGGTTCCCAGGCCAGCCACCAGGTGTTGCGTGACATACTGAAAGAGGTGCAGACAAATATGGTGCCGCGGGGACTGTTGAAGGAGTGGGCAATGCACACTTTCCCTAATGCTACAGACTACTGGACATTTAGGAAGAATGTGAGTATTTGACACCCATAGATTATGCAGTGTTTGGACATGTAGGCAAGTACTTTGTGAGCTCAACATAGTGGAATACTTGAGCATCCAGTTATGGTGCAGGCTACACTAACATCAGGCTGTGTAAGCTGTATAGTTACTGGATCAAATTTTGAACGTTGCCCTATTATCGTGATAATCACCAGGATTTTTGCTGTCATGAAGTCTATGTTGTGAAGTTTTATGTCCCGGTACCTCAGTACAAAATGAGGCAAAAACGAGCATGAAAAAAAAAAGAAATATTGCATAGGCTGAAAAAAGGCAAGGAACTTGCATGTACCATGGTAGTAAAATCTTTTCTTGATGCCGAAAAGCTGTCTGTTTGAAATTCGATGGCACTCGCAGGCAGAGCTGCAGCAAGACATTCTTGGGAGAATGACACACTTGACAATGTGTGTTTCCTTGAGGCAGCCAAGCTTCCTTCTAGGTATCCTGTAAATATGCATTGACCTGTCAATCGTATAATATTTGTGTTTAGTTAGAACTATCAATTTGGTTTGCACAGGACCAGGGTAAACTCATAACTGCTTGGAATTCAGTCCCCCCAGGCCATAGATTTAAATGAGTCTGAACCTAAGTGGAACAAACTGGCTTGAGCATGGAGAATATATGAGAATTCACAGTGTGAAAATCTTAATGGGGGGTGGTGTGGTTGCTTTTTGCAACTGGAAAGATACTTGCATAGGACTTTGTACCAATGCACATTTACAGCTGAAAACTATCATATGGGGAGATATAGTCGAGATTGACAGTGAGTGTGTGTGTCTGCATGCATGCATGCATGTATGTATGTATGTATGTATGTATGTATGTATGTATGTATGTATGTATGTATGTATGTGTAGTCGTGCATGTGTGTATGCTTCAGTAACACGTCATCGATCTGTTTGTCACAGCTCACCATCCAGTTGGCTCTGGCAGGTTTTGCTGAGTTTGTGCTTCACCTGACCCGCATGAACCCAGACATGATGTACCTACATCAGGACAGCGGCTTCCTCAACATCGCCTACTTCAAATTTGACATAGATGACCAGTCAGGTAGGTGTTGAGTTACTTGGGAGAGAAGCTGATTCAGATTAGCAATGTGTTAACACATGACCCACCACGTCAAACTCGCAGAAGTGATCAGTTTACACAAGTATAAAACAAACATTTTTAGAAATTGTGCAGTACAGTAAAACCTGTTTTGAGAGACCCCTCCTTTGGGAGACCATCTGCCTTTTGTGACCACTTTTCTTGTGCAAAAACACATTCCAGTGATAATTTACCTGTTTTGGGAGACCACCTGCAGAATGTGACCAGTGACCACCCAAAATTGCCCCCAAGAGACCACTTATCCGGCCACAAATACCCCATTTAGATAAGTAAAATCCACCAATTTTGGCAGGATTACTTAAACTGTTTTGATAAATTGAGTTGACAAAAACTAAATATGTTTATAGTTTATATTCGGAACGAGCGGGACTCGAACCTGCTACCTTTGGCACCAGTCGCCATCAACGGATAAATAAACATCAGACTGTCAGATGGAATTGGGTGTAGTAAATGTCGAAAGATGCATGTATGAATCTAAATTATGGATGGATACTCAAACTAGAGGTTAGTTGTTGGCCAGGTGGCATAACAATCAACCCTCCTTTGGGAGACCACCTGCTTTATGTGACCACTTTTGGGTGTGTCCCAGGGGTGGTCTCTCAAAACAGGTTTTACTGTAATCAAAATAAGTATAGATGATATTCTTCTGAGTGCTAGTTCTGAAGTCAAAGTTTTCATGCATTTGTGACTCCATGTAAATGTGTAAAGTTTAAGTGACAGGATTGTATGTTAGGCTACCGAACCAGAATACCTGACTTCAATCATGAACTTACAGTCCTTTTTGTTGCAGGTGATCTTGATGCCAACAGACCTGTGCCATTCCGCCTGACACCCAACATCACAGAGTTCTTGACGTCAACAGGTGTGACGGGGCCCCTCACAGCCTGCATGGTTGCAGCAGCCCGCTGCTTTGTCCAGCCCCAGTACAAACTGCCCAGTCTGCTGAGGGCTGTGCTCAGAGACGAGTACATAACCTGGCACAAGAAGGTTTGTCATTTGGTGATATTTGAGAGTACTTTAGTGGTCAGCCATTTTTATCAACATTTTCACATTAATACATAGAGTACGCTGGGGGGGGGGGAGGGGGTCAATATCAATGTACGTTTTTAGTTAATTTTGAAAATGTTGAATGTTTAGCCAAAAATCAACTTTTTAGAGTACTCTTTTGGGGGTGAGAGGGGGTTACAAGAAAGAGTACTCAGTGTACACTTTTTGAAATGTTGATAATATTGGCTGACCCCTTACTTACAGGAAACTTCTGTTGTCTCTGCTGAACAATGTCAAAACTACAATGTCCGACAGGTTTTGAGTAAATGATATTTTTATACATATAATGTGTAGGATTTAGTCCATGAATCTATGTTAACTATCTTTTTGCATTATGGTATATTGCAGCTTGGAATTTCAGTTTGCTATGTTTGAGTGATACTGGACACACAGTATGTTTGATCCAGGTAGAATATATAGGTTGGCAGCTTGGGTGTAAATTTTGAAGAAAATTTGTCGCGCAAGACTGCCGTGATTCATTTAACAAGTACAGCCAACTTTAATGTAACTGTTCAGTGTAGCTGTGGTACATGATCGAGTGTAGAGGGAAGCGAGCTTGCAGAACCATTACGTACTAACTTGGCTGTATGGTTACAGAAGCAGGACGAGACCAACCCTGGGGCTCAGCCAGTGGACATGGAGGGAGATCTGCTCATACAGATGGTCAACAAGGCAGTGGCGGCCATCATGACCAGGTTACAAAGTAAGTTGGCATTCTTCCGCTACCTACATTATCGCTCGGTGTCTGGTCAGAGTTAACTTACACAGTGCAGTCTACAAGTGGTGTTTCTAGAAATTAATACTTCAGGGAAACAGGTGAGGGTATTTTCATAGGTGCTGCTGGTGAGAGGATAATATATTTGTTTCAAGAAAGATGAGGGAAGTGTTTTAAAATCAAAGAAAGAAAGTGGCAACAGTATTATATGTACTATACTCTAGCCACAGGTTTTAACAGAAGCAACTGTATATCAAAAAGGCACTTTGAAATTTACTTTCTTGGTCATGAGGTTACTGTGCATGTTCACGTGTGTCCTAGAATTCGTTGGGTATTTCATTACATTCCATAGGCTGTTTGTTGGAACATATTGCTGTGTTCAAACATGAGTTTGTTGATTGTGAGGTCTCTTTTGCTTGCAGATCTAGCCACATTTGATGGTGCTGAGAGCCGGGTGAGTACTCTCGTTGCAGCGGCCAACAGTCATGACAACCTGTGTCGTATGGACCCTGCCTGGCATCCCTGGCTGTAGGCCCTACATATATAGACTAGGAGAGGTGCTGCATACGCTGTCATTATCAAAGGACAGTGCTGAGTAGAGTATATTCTGGAAACTCTTATTGGGAGTTGCTGTGACACTTCATCAGTGGAGACCCGTCAGTGATAAAGACCTGCCATGGTTGATGAGACGGGGACGGGGATGGGGAGAGTGGTACCAGTTCAACATGACAGAGACCATTTGTGCATATTCATAACAAGGACCAAGCAAGGCTATTAATGTCCTGTTGACATGTTGGTACTTTGTCCCATGAACATTGTAGATGCACAGGGAAAACAAATGGGAAAAAGTATGCAGCTGGAACAGTTTTGTTCCTGAGGGCATGTTTGAACTTTGTACATTTTATGAGTTTAAAATATTCTGACAGTGTGCCATGATTAAGGCTGTAAGCGGTGCAGTCCCTACTTCAGAGGCACTTGTAAATAGGGTTTTTTTTTTTTTTTTGTTAGGTACAACTGTACACAGATAGAATGTCCTTGGCCAAAGTAGTTTAACTCTTTGAGTGCCAAATTTTGGACTGAGTCAACAGCTTTTCTCAGCGTGCATTGGGCGCAATGCGAATAATGCCCGCCGAGAAAAGTTGTTGAGTTGAGATATTCTCTCTGGAACTATAGGCATACTGGTACTTTTATGAAAAAGACGAATCTGGGATCCTAATGATAATTCAGACTAGTCTGAGTAAAGTAGATCAACTTAAGTCGTGATTGGCATTGAAAGAGATAATAGCCAATTAAAGGGTCATGCTGGGTAGCAATTTCAGTGCAAAAAGTATACAGTAAGTCTGGGTACTATGTCAAACAAAAGAGGGATACCAGAATTTAATTCTTTAGGTTTGATGGACTTCACTGAATTATTTCTACTCAGAGACAGAGGCCAAAGTCCCAGTCATATGTACCAGAGTATAATGCTGAACTAGAATCAAAGATTTGGGTACATACATGTAGTTCAGCTTTCTAGTAAACAGCAAGATTGATGAGGAATTTTATGCCACAAGCAAACATCATACACATTTTTGAAGTGGGTGTGGGGCAGGGAGAGTATTTATTGATACATTGGTCTGTACCAAGTTTGCAGGAAGAATACGGCCATGCCGGACGCACACACAAGAACAGTGGATCATTTGTTAGTATTAACCAGGTATTAATGTTTCACTTACAGGTACATTGGTTAGGAAATGTACAGAGTGACAGAGCAGTCATTACTACATGTATCCCCGCTGCCTCTGACTGTCGTCCATGTAAATCTCGTGTTATTGAATAAACAAAATTTATTGAACAGAGTACATGTACTTTGAAAGTGTGAAAATGCATGGCACTGATGTGCATTGAGCCACAATCAAAGCATTATCTCCACCAATCTCTGGGTCCTGGTTATGCATTAAGATATAGCAGTCTATAGTATAGTGTGAAAGGCAAACGAGTGACCATTTAAACTATTTATTGTATGGTGTTATTCAGTCCTGATTCTTTGTGCTGTTTGTTTTAGGGACCCAGCTGGCCTACAGGTGTTTGTCTTTAGATGCATGTTTATAACATTGCTTCAGTGCCGTTATCACTGCCAACAGTTTTAAAGGCCCAAAAGTAGCATTGAAGACTATTGATCCACTCTAATGACATGCTTTCATTGATGCAAGGTGCATGTGTGTGAGAGAAAAGGATTGCCCCGACACAGAGGTCTTGGCAATGGTGGTCAAGAGGTAACATTATGTAACTGATGCAAATTTTATGCAGCAAAGGACCTCTTTTTGACAAATATGTTGCCTATGACCTTTTTTTATTTATTTTTTTGTTGTTGTTGTTTTGTTTCACCAACTACATTGAGTAGTTTTATATCATGAAAAGACACTGGTGTATGTACATATTTAACTTCAGATGAGGTCCGTTTACAGATGAATACCAAAATGTTAAAGTTTTTCACATAACTCGTAATTAACTGCTCTGTACAGCCTTAACTCTTTAAGTGCCAAATTTTGGACTGAGTCAACAGCTATTTTCTGGAACTAGAGGCATGCTGGTACTTGAATGAAAGGTCTTTCTACGAGGAATACCAGTCTGAGATCCTAATGATAATTGAGACAAGCTTCACTTTATTAGATCGCCTTAAGACGTGAGTGGCACTGAAAGAGTTAAATAATTTTTGAAGAGGAAGCTTTGTTCTGATGATCCATTGGAGGGGGGGGGGGAGGAGGGGATTGCAGGTCACCTCAACTCTTTGTGTTTTGCTCCTAAGCTGGGACATTCCAAAGCAGCCAAGAAACAGTTTGAAAGAGGTAGCTGTGCACTGTTAAGATATAAAGTGTACAGAACCATTATCAAGAAAGGTTGACTATGCTGACAAGGCGTGGTAGAATATTTTTATGCAATTATCACCGCTAGATATTGATTGCCATATCATGAAATAAGAGCAAATTATCTGGAAAATACTGTGAGTTGACAGTAAGCTTTTGGGGGATATATACATGTATATGCCAGAGAGAAGCAGTTATGAAAGAATGCTGGGAGGATATGTGTGTAATGGCACTGCATTCTCTTTTTTTTTTTATGATCAGTATTGACATGAATATGTACCTTGTGTATTATAAAGTCACAAAATTAAAATGTCAGTTTACAGCATGTGTGCTTGCATTTTTTGTGTTAAACTTTTCTTCCATCAATGACAACTGAAGGTGAATGTGTGTAGTTGCTGGGACCAAGGAGGCTCCACAAATTCGTGTAGCCTCCTTGGTTGGACAGACTGTCCTTTTTATTACAGACTTGATGAGTCATACAATCCAAATTTTCCGGTCAAGTGCTTTGCCAATAATTTTTGACATGACATCGCAAGTTGATTTTCATAAATTTAATTTGAAATTCCACTTTTACAATTGTGTTTTTAAATTACCCGAATAAGGTACTTTTGATGCATAAAAAAATATACAAGAAAGAAATGATGGGGGCCATAATTTCTGTTTCTTTTGTTTAGTCCCTTTTCAAGCTTTCTTTTCTAACAGTGGGTGCCACTGGTGGACATTTGAGACCAGGTGTGGTCTTTCAGAGGGTTCTGGCATGAGAATAGTGGACATCTCCATGTGTTTTGATATGTTCCCAAGCATGCGAGACTTTGGTGTAACTGATTAATTCAGCAGCTTTGGTGGTGGTGAGCTGCTCAATTCAGCAGCTTTGAAGTTGAAAGTTTCCACATTCAACATTTGTCCTTGAAGCAAAATCAAAGCACAATCAGATATTGCTAGATCTTTACACCCGCCTCCCCCCCCCCCCCCATAGCTGTCGGTACCAACAGGAGTCCTGCTATACGAACATTTAGAGCCATTACATGTATAGCAGCAAGGTCAGCCATCCAAGACTTTGTGTAGGACTATAATCACCTGCAATTT
This sequence comes from Hermodice carunculata, assembly GCA_964020975.1. Lineage (NCBI taxonomy): Eukaryota > Metazoa > Annelida > Polychaeta > Eunicida > Amphinomidae > Hermodice > Hermodice carunculata. Next base: position 104,417,384 of record OZ026612.1, on the reverse strand, counting down.
GAAAGGCCTATGTCAAAACTTTTTAAGTTATTGTGCGAAAACCAAATTTTTTAAAATGGCCCTGTTACCTTGGGATTTGGGTCAAGGTCACCCATCTCCAAACTTTTCTGAGATCTTATGTAGGACTGAAATGGTTTGCAATATAGAAGGCCTATGTCAAAAATTTTTCAACTTAGCGCGATAACCAAACGTACTAAAATTGCTCTGTGACCTTGGGAATTGGGTCACGTATCTTCATATCGTCTGAGACCTTAGGTAGGACTAGAATCACCTGCAATTTGAAGGGCCTATGTCAAAAATTTGTCGCAGTTAATGCATGGAAGCCAAATTCACTAAAATGGCTATGTGACATTGGGATTTGCGTCAAGGTCACCCATCTTTGAACTCATCCGTGACCTTATACTGGAATGTAAAAATATGAAAGGCCTATGTCAACTTTTCAACTTACGTGGAAACTAATTTCACTAAAATGGCTCTGTGGCCTTGGGAATTGGGTCAAGATCACCCATCTTCAAACTCATCCGAGACCTTGTGTAGGACTATAAGCATGTTCAATTTGAAAGGCCTATGTCAAAAACTTTTCAAGTTATTCTGTGAAAACTGAATTCATGAAGATGGCTCTGTGACCTTGGGAATTGGTTCACGGTCACCCATCTTCAAACTCGTCAGAGACCTCATGCAGGGCTACAAGCATGTGCAATATGAAAACCCTATGCCAAAACCGTTTCGAGGTATCACGTGCACAAGCACACACTGACACACGGACAAAGCAATTGCTAGCCCTATAGGCTAGGAACAGGAGCAGCATTGGGAGTGGTCTGTAAAGTAGAATAAAAGGGTGCTCGGAAACGGTGAAAGACAAAGCCAATGCAGGTAAGATCAGTTGCTGATAAAAGTCCAGACAGTCTATCCCAACTCCATGCCACAGGGGCCCATCACACAAATCAGCACACTCTTGAAGATCAGTCTTGCCCTTCAAATGGTAAGATGTCCAGATAAAAGCAGGGCATTTTAAAGTGTAAGAGGTCCTGGATTTTCAAGCAGATCAATTTGAAGTCATGAATTGATTGTTTGGATATCACAAATAAAATTTTTAGTAGCAGCTAGACTACTGCCATGTGTGGCTATTGAAAATGCAGCAGCTCGGAGTTGGCAACACAGCCACTGCTTCACCACCCTAAGCCTTTTTCAGCGAGAAATAGCAGCTATTTAACAACTATGACTGTCAATGTTTACAGCTATACTGGGGTTTTCGTCTAGAACCACGTCCTAGTCGTTCTTATCCTATTCTGTAGTTCAAACTCTATACTCTCCAGAAGCTAACCTGTTACTGTCTGACCTATATAAATATAAAAGGACTATTGTGCATATTGGTCACTTTCCTCTGGAATTTTGACATAGGCTGCATTTTCCCAAATATAGTAAAGGGTCTTCAGCAGGTAACTACTTGGAATATTATTTTACCATTAATCTGTTTCACACAACTGAAACCATGAGAGCTTTTGACTGGAACCTCCAATCTTGATCACTCGGCTGACACCAGGTGGTGGTAGGGACCGCTAGTGGGAACTGAAGAGTGTTTTTGGGGATGGGCAGTACGCGGAACAGGTTTTGAAGCCTGTACCTGTCCATGTCTGGCTGAGTAGCGACTCCTTGTCTAAGCAAAATTTTCAGCAAAGACAACTTACATAATAATGAATAAATATGAACATGTCAAATGATGACCTAACTAAATAAGTGAAGCTTTGCTTATAAATGCAGAGCATCAATATGAATAAAGAATACCTGTCAAATACAACATTAACTAAATTTGTATGGTACAAGTTCAGATAAAAATAATTTGACCTCCCCCCAAACTGGTATGTACCCTTTCCAGCTGGATAGGTCACCTTAGTTTAACCATGTGCCAGTGTATAACTGAAGTAGAAACAAACTGGGGCATCATATTCAGTCCCAGAGCTTATGAAATAAACAGTTACAGCTAGACCACCTGTACAAACCTAGGGAATTCCTAACAAGTACAGTCACAATGGACATCCTGCACCAGAAATGTAAAACAAATCCATGATGAAAGTTTCCAAACATTAAAGATGTATTTTGCTGCCAACTCTGAGTTACTGTTTCAAAAAATTGAGTAAAGTTTGTGACATTTGAGTAAATACTGTCAATTTTGAGTAATTTTTGACATTGAGTAAATGTGCACTTTGGCATGCCAGAAAGGAATGAAAGTCCTTACCATCTAAGTCAAGAAAATGTAATCAAACTATGATTTTTCTTAACCAAATTCTAAGCACAATTGCAAACTTTTAACTGTCATTGGTAGCAGCTTACTACCTATAGCCCCTGGGGCTTTTACCTGACAGAAAAGATGCTCGTCTAAAATGTCTGAAAGGTGAATATTAAAACAGAGTGATGCCAAAAGATAAAATTACCATATCCCTATTAAGCACCCCAAGCACTTAGGAAATTTCCAGATTTTATTTTTGCTTTACAAATTTGTCTCAATAACAAAGCTGTTTTTGGCATTCAACTGGGTAAAAAACGGAACAATTTTGCTTAAAATGTCTAAGCTAGGATTCTTTTCTCAGCCAAAATATTGAGGGGGTGCTTAAGGGGCCAGGGGCACCAAAAAAAGGGATAATACAGTAAGTAGCAAAACAGGCAAGTCTAAAATCTCTAAACTTCTTGAAGCCAAACTTTCTAATAATCTCTGCATATTAACAGCAAAATTTGTAGGGCATGTCAGAAAACTATGAAATCATTATACCCCCCGCAAAGGTGTGTATACTGGTTTTACCATGTCTGTCTGTCTGTCCATCCATCTGGCCATCCATCTGTCTGTGGAAAAGCCTGTGTGGGCCATTACTCTATTATTTCATAGATCTTCCTCCAACTACATCACTGTTTTTTATCACTTGATTGTGTCATGAAAAAAACATTAACCTTAGGTTTATAGGTCAATTTCACAGCTGGCATCTGAAGCCAAACTCTTGTCCTGATCATAACTCCTTCATTAATAATCACACCTTCTTAAAACTTTGTACGCTTATTCTCCTTCTCTACATGGTGTGTAATGAGGCAGTCGTGACCATAAGCTATGTAGGTCAAGGTCACAGCTATTGGCGGTTTGCGGGTAGTCAAGCATTTGTCGCTAGACATATTCTTGTGTGGACCCGAAATCTTCATCCAACATTACATGATTATTGCTTCTTACGAAAGGGTATGTCATTCACCATGTTCATCTGTGTCTCTGTCCGTCCATCTGTCCATCTATGGAAAAGCCTTGTCCAGGCCATAACTCCTTTATTATTTCATAGATCTTCCTCCAACTGTATATTACTGTTCTTTATGCGTGGTCTCTCCCAAGTTTGTTCAAATGATCACGCTTCAGTGAATTATGGATATTTTATGGGGTTTTTTGGCAAATTTCCAAAATACTCGCCCAAGTGCTTTGATATCTCACATGAACACTCCTAGTTCTTCATTGTTTCACCAGTTGGTGCTGTATTTTTCTTTCTATATTTCATGATTTTGTGACAGTGTTTTTGCTTTGCTCGACTTCTCCTTGAGAACTGTCACTCCGATTAAGCTGAAACTTGGTGGATATATTCCCTGTAAAAGGGACAAACTAAGGTGCTCACTAGGTCGCACTGCTATGGACTCCTGATTTTTAATGAATTTTAGCTCAGCTTACTTATTAGTCAGGCTGAGCTTTTATGAGGCCAAGTCATCTGACGTCCATCCATTCACAATTACATTTTCAACTTCATCTCCAAAACCGCCAGCCAGATTCACGTCAAACTTACTGGCAATGTACCTTGGGTGGGTCTCTACCAAGTTTGTTCAAATGCTGACGCTCCAGTAAGAATTTTTAGCTCAGCTGACTTACTAGTCAGGCTGAGGTTTTTAGGATACCGAGTCGTCCGTCGTCCGTTCGTCATCTGTCCATACACAGTTGCATTTTTGACTTGTGCTCCTAAACCGTCAGTGAGATTCACTTCCAACTTGATGGCAATGTATGTTGGGTGGGTCTCTTCCAAGTTTGTTCAAATGGTCATGCTCCAGTGATTAAAGACTTTTTTATGAATTTTTTTTTGTTCGTTTTGGGGGCATATCTTTAAAAATCTTCTCCAAATCCACTCGCCTAATTGCTTTGATATCACACTCGGCCACTCCTACAGACTCCTAGTTCTTATTTTTTCCACCAGGTGGCGCTGCACTTTTTTCCTATTTATTTTAATGATTTTTTATATGTTTTTCCTATTTTTGACTTCTCAAGAACTGTTACTCAGATTATGGGCGTCCAGATTCACTTCAAAGTTGATGGCAATGTACTTTGATGGGTCTCTACCAAGTTTGGGGGGGGGGGGCAAGAGGGCAAATCTTAGAAAATATTCTCTAAAACTGCTCACCCAATTGCTTTGATATCACACAGGAACACTCTTAGGGACTTTTAGTTCTTAATTTGTTTACCCGGTGTCGCTACAACCTTTTAGCTCAGCTGACTAAGCTCAGTTGTCCGTCATAGAAATACTTCTAAATGTCATATGCACCTCAGCGAAACTTGTTGCAACCTTGATTTTGTGGGACAAGTTTTGGTCAGCTGAGCACGCACTATTCACGCAGGCCTTTAGGTATTTGTCTCCCAGGGGGAAGGAAATACAAGTGATGTTGTAAAGGGGGGATATATCAAGGACCACGGCTCCCACCACAACTGTGAGAGAGTGTGTGGACTGTGGTGGACTCTGCCTCGGCTCTGGTCCTGTAAAGCATGACAGCACAAGCTGATGATGACCTCACGGTTTCCTCAGCCTCATCTTTTTTTTTTCTTACTAGGCCGCCTGTGTCACACAGGATCGTGTCAGAAACGCGGAGAGCCACAGCAGTATTATTATAACATCTGGAGGCACTTGTATAATACATACAAAAACCCCTATAATGGCTTTCAGCTAAACGAACGCTTTTAATTGCGACCGCTCTAATTAAGACAGTTAATTTCTACTTCAGAATCGTTGTGTATTTAGTTTCATTCCACTCCCTTCTTGTAGCACGGGATCTTGAATGTAAATTGTTTTTTGATTATGAGGCAAGGGACCGACGTATTTTTAACCTGCAGTGCTCAGAACGATCCACTGACTGATATATATTATATATATATATATATATAATATATTATATATATATATATACTATATATTATATATATATTATATATAATATAATGTATAATATAATATATATGATATACATACAAGCCTGCCTAATTTGATATTTGACATCTGGTTAAGAAATATTATATTTTCATTGCATTCTCTTGACTCAAATACAAATGACTTTCATTCTTTTCTGACTTGCCCTATAATTTTGCTGTTGATATCCAAAGATTATTAGAAAGTTTTGCTACTATAATTTAGTTTTCAGACTTGTCTGTTTTGCTACTTGAACTTCACCGTTTGGCATCTTTCTGTTCTAATATTCACTTTCAGACTTGCATGTTTTCTGTCAGGTTACCCCCCCCCCCCCCCCCCCGCCCGGCTATCGGTAGCAAGCAGCGGCCTACGACAGTTACATGTTTGCCTAATGGTACTTCAAATCATGTTAAGAAAAATTGTTTATATAACATGTTTTTGGCATAAATGCTAATGACTTTCATTCTTTTCTGACATGCCTAAAATGCACATTTACTCAATATTAAAAAAAATTACTCAAAATTGACTATTTTCTTCAAATGTCACAAACCAGACGCATTACGTTGATACATTGACTGAGGGTTGGCAGTGAAATAGAGCTTAATTGTTTTGAGGGGTATAGGTATCATCATGGAGTTTGTGTTACATTTCTGGTGCAGGATGTCCATTGTTGCTGTCCTTGTTAGGATTTCCCTTGGTTTGTACAGGTGGTCTAGCTGTAACTGTTTATTTTACAATCAATGGGACTGAATATAATACCCCAGTTTGTTTCCACTTCAGTTATACACTGGCGCGGGTGTGTTTAACTAGGATAAGCTGTCCCGACTAGCATGGGTACATCATTTGGTTCAGGGGTAAGTCAAATTATTAATATCTGAACCTGTACTATACAAATTTAGTAATTATGGTTTGTTCGACAGGTATTCTTCTTTCATAATGAAGCTCTGCATTTATAAGCAAAACTTCACGTATTTAGCTAATTCATCATTTGCCTGGTTCATATTTATTCATTATTATATGGGTTGTCTTTGCTGAATATTTAGCTTAGACAAGGAGCCGCTACTCAGAGAGACATGTACGTGTAGTAACGCTCCGAAACATGTTGCGTAGTTCCCTGCTGAAGGCCCTGTTATTTATTTGGGCTGATTAGCCTATGTCAAAAATTTTACAGAGGAAAGTTGTGCAATATGGACAATAGTAATTCCATATGTATATAGGTTTAGACATGGCGGGTTAGCTTATGGAGAGTAAAGAGTTCGGACCCTGCGGAATAGGGTAATGGCTAACTAGGGAGTATTTCTGGGCAAAAATAACACAAATACAATATATATATATATATCTTGTGTTTGGGTCGATTTTAGTACTATAACAGGCTTGTATAAATAGCGTATCATAGGCCTAAAGGCTACAGTGCCGCGATATCATGTATCGGTACTCTTCCGGTGGTATCGGCACTCTGCCGCTGGTATCAGGTAGTCTTCCAGTTTCATCGGTAATTGTGTTGATGAGGAGTAAAACTTTCTGCAAATATCGTTTTCACTTTTGCTTTGTGTATTGAAATGTACAAATCGACCCAAACATGAGACAAAAAATTTATAGCATGCTTTGTAGACGATATGAAGTAATCAACTCGCACTGGATACCATATAGCAAAACCCGTTCGCTTCGCTCACTCGTTCTGCTATATATGGCATCCAGTGCTTCATATCGTCAACAATGCATGCTATAATTCTATAATATATATATATTATATATATATATTATATACTATATAGTATATATAATATATATGTATATGTATGTATAGTATATATATATGTATTTATGTATATATTATATATGTATTTATGTATATATATTATATATTTATATATAATATATACTAATATATATATATATATATATATAATATATATTATATATAATTATATTATATATATATATAATATATATATGCATCCAACGGGCATTGTTATTTAGAGGGACCCTTTTAGACAAGTATAACAGAAACCCACATACACTAAGTAACAGCTTTGAGCAGATTAAATCTGGCAAAGGACAGCCTTTTGCATCAGAAAAATGTGATTGCAGATCAGAATATTGCTCACTAGCTAAACAAACTGGAAAAGATAGATTTGCAAGCAAATCTCTCTTGGTGCAACGAAAAGTATCTCACGAAGTAAATGAGCTCAGTAGATTTTCTCATTTTGGTAACAGTTGGGGGGGGGGGGGGGTAATCGGGCATTTATTGTGTCCAATGTGGATTTGCCTGAAATATGCTACAGTATTGGTTCATGGTTCATTGGATGCAGATATATCATAAACCCATAAATTGAAGTTCGAATGGCGTCTCTGTCTATATACTACTTTTTAAAATATTCGAAATTTAAATTTTGTGTTTTTACTTAATTTGCATAAGATATAAAATGAACGTAACATTGGTTCGTGGTTCATTGAATAGGGCTGTGTCATAAATTGATATTGGAATAGCATCTCTATCTATAACGTATTCAAAATTTTAATTTTATGTATTTGCCTAATTTTCATAAATTGAAATGGTACCACTCTGGTTGCTGGTTCATTGGATGCGGCTATATGATAAACCCATAGATTCAAATTGGAATGACATCTCTATGTATAATACATTTTAAGATATTCAAATTCAAAATTTTGTGTATTTGCCAGATTTGCATAAATCAGAATGCTACAACGTTGGTTCATAGTTTCGTTGGATGTGGTTATCTCACAAACCTATAAATTGAATTTTGAACCACACCTTTAGGCTCTTCCCGTAATAGTCTTGAAGGTATTCAAGATTTGAATTTTTCAATGCCCCCAGTTCGCATCATTTAAAATTATGTAACTTTTGTTTACTGTCCATTGACAGGTGTCACAAACCTATTTATGGAAGTTGGAATTTTGCGTCTCTGTGCTTTAGTTTGGAAGCTAGGGAGTTCTTAAAATTTTTATTGCACCTAATTTGCATAAATTTGAACATCAGATTCTTCAAGATAGGGGAAGCAGGTTCATCACAGATCTAATGTTTCCACAAATTTTCACAGATGTCAGAGAAAAAACCCGGACAGCAGAAAAAAAGAAGGAAGGATGGAATACAGGACAGAAGGAAAAAAAAGAACTCCTAGGGAAACAGAATGTCTGGGTTCGCACCCAGACAAAATTGCCGGAAAAATAGATCAATAAATAAAACTGAATATAAAACCTTACTTCGTCATCTTTGTAATTTAGTTTAGCCTAAATCAACAAAACACCTTCCATTTTGATAAGATTGGCAAGAGAAATTATATAAGCTAAGGTACTTTACAGATACAAAATTTAACAAACGAACCTCATATTCGCTTTATGCCGTAATACCTCAGCTCGGGATGTTTGTATTGGAAATGCAAGCATGGTGCTGCCAGTAAGCAAAATGACTGGTTCGGTGATCAGGGGCACCGAAACAAGTCTTGCGCTGGCTCCCTAATGATGACCCGATTTTATAAAAAGACTGATAGGCCTACAGCTTCATACTTTCTTCTAAATTTCAAATTTTATGAATATAATTTGTTCCTTTCACAAATTAATTTGCTAAAATTATTTAGAACCATGCAGTTTTTCAGTGAATGGTACGGATTAGTGCTTTGCTCTTAGAATATCGGACTTGATATAGTGTTGAAACGGTATTTGGGCTTACAGATTTGAGTTTGTTAAGTTTCTCTTTATATTAAATATACATAAGCAAAGAATATATTGTTGTAAAGGCCATGATCAACAAATCACACATAAGATAAACGATAGAGAATATTAAACTGCTTAGCCTTAGTGCTGTTGGTTGATATGGTTTTGTGTGATTTAAGTTTGAATCAGGAGTTTCTCCCTATAGCTACGTCCGTGATAATTGTAGTACAGCTTTTCTATCATGTTTAGTATAACCAAGAAGAAATTAACTCCTAAAGGACAATGCATGC